>APFE030804867.1:51174-118119 GCA_000404065.3 Pinus taeda
CAAAATGTACTGAGGAACCTGCTATCCCGATCTGAGATGATAGACTGTGGGATCCCAAAGTGTACCCACACTCGTTCAAAGAAGAGTTTAGCAGTGGCTTTTACTGTGATATTCTTCTTGCAGGGCGCCATAAAAGCCATCTTCGAGAACCTGTCGGTGACCACAAAAACATAGTCGTTTCCATGCTTAGTGGAAGGAAGGCCTGACATGTAATCCATGGAGATGGATTCCCAAGGTCGACTAGGGGTAGGCAACGGGGTATAGAGGCCTTGCTTCTTGATCCTCGGTTTGGCAATGGCACAGGCAGTGCATGATCTGATGTACTTCCTGACATCCTATCGAAGATTCAGCCAAAAGAAATACTTATGCAGTACTGCCACCGTTTTCTCGACCCCAAAATACCTAGCAACCCGACTGTAGTGTGCTTCCCAAATCATTTTGGCATGCTTACTTGAAGGAACAAAAAGGTGACCCAGGTGGCATAACAGGGCATCTTCGAGGTGAAAATCTAGAACATGCTGACCCTCCAAGAGTGTCTGGTATGTGTGGCTGAATTCTGGGTCGCTTTTGTAGAGAAGTGGCCAATCAAAAGTCTCATGCCCACCAGAGTCAAGCACAGTGGTTAACGCCATGATTGGTGGTTGAATGAGGCAATCTGCAACATTATTAGTGCTGCCTTTCTTATACTTGGTATTCAAATGGAACTGTTATAGGTATGTGGACTACTTCTGATGGCGATCATTCTGCAATTTCCCTTGGGTCTGTATGAATTGTAGGGGTCGGTGGTCTATGTGGATGAACGTTTCCTTCCCCAAAATGTAATGCTTCCATTGTCGGTAGGCCTGCACAATGGAATACATATCTTTTTGATAAGTGGGATACTTCCGGACTGTGTCTGAAAGTGTCTCACTGTGATATGCCACTGGATGCCCATGTTGAGTAAGGATTACCCCAATAGCATAGTCAAAGGCATCTGTCTCGTCCTCAAATGGTTGTTGCAAGTCTGTTAATGCGAGAACTAGTGCCGAGCAGAGGTGATATTTCATCTCTATGAATGCCTTCTGTTGAGATTCAGGCCAAAAGAATTTTTCTTTCGCTCCTCCCTTGGTGACTTGACTCAAGGGCCAAGTGATATGAGAAAACCCCAACACGAAGTTGCGGTAGAAGTTGGCAAGCCCTAGAAAGCTGTGAAGCTTTGTCCATGTGGTTGGAGATGGTCAATCCTGAATGACTTGGATCTTGGCTGGATCCACATGCACCCCATTTTCATTAATAATGTACCCCATATACTAAACCTGGGTCATGCCAAAAGTGCATTTCTCCAAATTGGCACATAACTTGTGTTGCTGCAATGTTTGGAGAACTTGCCGGATGTGGTGGAGGTGTTCTTCCCATCTCTGGTTGAAGATCAGGATGTCATCCAAGTATACCAATACAAATGAGTTGGTGAATGGCCGCAAGATATCATCCATTAGCCTCATGAAGGTTGTAGGAGCATTCATCAATCCAAAAGGCATAACCAACCATTCGAAAAGGTTCTCCTTGGCTTTTAAGGCAGTATTCCACACATCGGAGGGTTCGATTGGTACCTACTGATATCCTGACTTCAAATCAATCTTGCTGAAATATTTTTCCCCCTTTTGGTTGGTCAAGGAGGTCATCAATTTGTGGGTTTGGATACCTATTATGGACAGTGATCTTGTTTAGCACCCCATAGTCAATACAGAGTCTCTAAGTCCCATCCTTCTTCTGTACCAACATGATCGGGCTCCCACAAGGCGATTAACTCAGATGGATGTGACCTTTCTGCAGCAGCTCCTCAATCTGCCTCTTGATTTCACCATTCTCTAGAACAAAGTGCTGATATATTGGTCCATTGGGCAGCAGTGCACTTGGAGGCAGATCGATGGAGTGCTTGACCTGATAGTGCAAAGGAACCCCTGTGGGGGAGGTGAAGATTTCCTCGTACTCCTCCACGACCTTGTCCATCTATAGTTGTCGTGCAGAGGGGCCTTGTCTTGAGGTTGTGGCCACCGTCTTCTTCTTTCCTTGAGGGTATATCATCAGGAAAACAAAATTTCCCGGTTTTGGAAATGAGCTTACTGCATTGTTTTACAGTAACCAAAGAGATGATGATAGGCAGTGTTACCTACAATATCCTATACAACTTATTTCCCAAAGTAACAATAATAGCACAGGGCCTTGATTCATACACAGCATGCTACCTCCACAAGTATGGCTGTCCTAATAATACATCACAAACTTCAAGGGGAGCAATGTCCCACAATACCTCATCCATGAAGGGCTTGATGTTGCATGGAAGGTGACACTACTGGCTCACACGAAGATCCCGTCCTTGGTGAAGCCACCTGATGGTGTATGGTTGTGGATGTGCTATGGTTAGTAAGCCAAGTTGCTTCACAACCTCCATCGAAATGAGGTTCTTTTGGCTCCCACTATGGACAATGAACTGTAGCGGGGAGCCCTTTACCCACATCTGGGAGTGGAAGATACGCTCCTCCTCCTCTGGATCTTCGGGTTCCTCCTTCTGGACCTTCGTGGTGGCAACGATGGCATTAGGATTCGCATCGATAATCTACTTCCCTTTGTCATTCCCCTTGTCGAGTTTTGACTTAGAGTCAGAACATGCATCTGATTCTAAAACCTTTAGCTCGGCTACCAGTGACTACGTGGCTCGAAACTCACTTGTGTTGTGAGTGGAGCTCTTATGGAACCCGCGACGCTGTTCTTTGCTTGCAACTTTGGCGGGTTGTCTTGGGCCACTCTGCCTTGGCTTTGTCCTTTGTTCTATAGTTTGGGGGCACCTTTCCCTTGCTTCAGATTCATAGATCCAAAGTCTTGTTTCTTCTGTTTAAACTTTTTCTCAACCTTGACGGCATATCAGTATGCTGTGCCGAGCAAGGAGATGTTCAGGAATTCTATTTCTTCCTAGATGTACTTGTGTAGGCAATCATGCTATTTGAGTATCAAATGTTGCTCTAAATCCTTGATACCCAAGTTTGTGCGAAGGGTATGGAAAATATTGGTAAACTCCGGCACATCTTGGTCCCTTCCTTGCCACATCGTGGTCCACTTTATGTATTGATCCTCATAGCTTTCGACAGGGTAACACTGCTCCTTGATGGCATCTTGGAATGAATCCCAAGTGGGTGCGGCTGAAAATAGTGAGCGTGTACTTTCATCCTTCTGCTCGCAGTAGGTTTCCCACCAGCACTTGATGTGGGGGGCTGCTTTGAGAAGAGCGAAAATAATCTTTTCCCGACTGGTAAAATCATGAACATAAAAATAACTATCTAGCAGATTTAACCATTTATTGATGATATCTGCGTCTATCTAACCCTTGAATATGGGGATTTAAAAATTAACTTGTACCTTAAACGGTGTAGCATTTCTCGAGTAGCTGTTGGAAGTTGATGCGTTGCCCCTGAGTAGCCGTTGAAGGATCTGGGCAAAGCTGTCCATCATCACGTTCCTTTGTCACTCGAGGGCTTCTTTGAGCAAGATTTTGATAGGATCTCCTGCCCCCTTGTCTTTCTTTTCATCTTCCATGGGAGGCCGTTGGGATTTGTGAGGTTGGTCTTGCAAAGGTTCGACTAGTTCAAGCCCTAACTCCTTATATCCTGACCTCGTTGGGGACATGCAAAGAAAAATAGAGAAAAAGCATACCGCTCTGATAACACTAATCCGGATTTAAACAGGAACACAAAAAATTATAGAGATAACCATAAACACAAAGATGCAGCATAAATAATACTTCATTTCATTAATGTAAAATACTGAAATATGCTTACAAATAGAAATGGAAATAAACCAGCTAGGGTGATGGTAGCTTATCTCTGAGAAGAGATGTGGCAGCTACATGCCTTTGAACTGTATTACAATGAGACTCAAAGGCCTATTTATTGTTGAGAAACAATGGAAAACCCTAAACATCCAAAAGCCTAATCCTAGAAGATGAAACGCCAAACTATGGGCCCCGTTTGGGTAAATTGGTACATCAACTTCCCGGGGTCATAACTTTGGCATACGATCTCCGTTTGATGCACACAATATCTTGTTAGAAAAATCTATCTGAGAACTACAACTTTGGTAAGAGAATCATCAGTCCATGGACCCATGTTGCTCCCAGTTTTCCCAAAAAACGTCATTTAGGGCCTCAAAACGGCTCTGAAGTTCAAGACCCGAAAAACTGCTAAAAATAGTAAACTGTGCTACAATTAAGGAAATTGAAAAGCTACAAGAAACAATGATGGGGGTCCAAGTGGAATTGGCAGGTGGCCACCAATATCCACCTGGATCAATGAGATTTTAGGTAAAAATCCTCACTTATGATGGTCGTACTTTCCCGCAAGATCGTGTTTGTCATTGTTGTTCTATATGGAAGGTTCATGGCCTAGTTGTTGAAATGTGGTCGCATCTATTTATCCATTCCTTGGGAAATATTCCACAATCTTAGTATTTGCAGGAGGAGTTGAAACAATAAACAAAATATTGGGATGTTTTGTCTACCAAGTTCTATAGAGACTTTTCCTTTTCTAATGTCGATGAAAGGATGGCGCAAGCCCTTCAAGCTATCAGAGGAGTATTATTTTTAGGTGGGAACACTTTGGCAGAATGCAACAGGTATGGAGACTTTTCACACCAATATGAATCATGGTTTCATGAAGCTATTGTTTGTAATAAAATTAATAAAGGTTTGGATGATGACCTGGAGGAGCTAAGACATTTTTCCTTTAAAGAGTCTGAAGGGGAATGGAAAATAAAAGAGGATCCTATACATGATGCTCCACATATGCAATCTCTTAAGTTGAAGAAGATGAATACTTGGATAGAATAGAAAGCAAAGCTTGCTTCTATAGGGGACTATTGGGATGATCAAGCCACTCGCGAAATTTTTGATCTGCTCAATGAATATGAGGATTTATTTCCCTATTCTATCTTAGAATTAAAGGGAATTAAAGAAGATTTGGGATAAATGAAAATAGCATTGAAGCCATATGTGAAGCTAGTTAAACATCATCCCTACATATTAAATCTGTGAGTCAATGAGAAAGTGAAGAAGGAAATTGACAAAATGATAGTTGTTGGGTTTATATTCCCCATTGATGAACCTAATGGATAAGCCCCATTGTCATCTAGGATAAGAAGGATTTAGAGGAAATTCAAGTATGTGTTGATTACTATAGCCTCAATAACACCTATGTACATGACCCATTTCAACCTCCCTTTAGCGATGAAGTCTTGGATAACGTTAGGAGAAATGAAGATTACTCTTTTAATAATGGTATCTTGAGGTATCACCAAGTCCGCATTGCAGAAGAAGATAAGAAGAAGACCACATTCACTATCGAATGTGGTTCCTATTCTTATAATGCTATGCCCTTTGAGTTGAAGAATTCCCATGTTGTTTTCTCACGAATTGTTATTGCTACGTTCTGTGAATATATACATAAGTCCCTTGAAGTTTATATGGATGATTGGACCATTCATAGCTTGCTCAAGAATCATCCTAGCTTGCTAAGCGTTATGTTTGATAGATGTAAACAACTTCAAATATATTTGAAATTGAAGAAATATGTTTTTTCTATGTCTTTTGGAACATTATTGGGGCATATTATCTATAAAGAACGAATATGTGTGGAACTTTCCAAGGTTGTGGTAATATTGAATATGCCACCATCCACTATTGTCTGACAGTTGTGTTCCACTTTGGGACACACTAGTTCTTATCGTATATTTATAAGGAATTATGCTTTAATCACAACACCTCTTGATAAGCTTCTTAAGAAATCTGAATTATTTGTGTGGTCAACTGAATGCGATGTTGCATTTGATACTTTGAAGGAGAAACTTACAAGTGCACCCATCCTGTTCTACCCTGACTGGAATAATAAATTCCCTGTCCATATTGATGCATATGTAATTTTCTTAGGAGCCATATTAATGCAACCAGGTGAAGGAAACTTGGATCATGCTATTTATTTTGCAAGCATAAAACTTTCTACCACAAACAAAAAATATACTACTACAGAATGAGAGGCTTTAGATGTGGTACATTCTCTCCAAAAATTTCGACATTATTTGCTGGAGGTCCCATCAAGTTCTTCATAGACCACTCAACGTTGAAATATTTATTCAACAAGCCTGTACTCAAAGCAATGATTTATCGGTGGTTATTGTTATTTCAAGAATTTACTTTTGAGGTGATTGTCAAGCAAGGAATATCAAATGTGGGGCTAGACCATTTTTCTAGGTTAGAGTGAGGGGAATCAAGGGGATCAATTGATGATCAATTTTCAGATGCTCATTTGTTTTGTATTGAATCTATCCCTAATTACTTAGAATATATTGCCACTTTTCTTGCTACAAGACAATGCCCTCCTGATTATATTACTGTGCAAAAGAAATAATTGGTAGTTACGACAGCAACCTACCAACTTATTGCAGGATATCCATATAAAATGGGACTAAACCATTTTTTTCACCATTGTATTCTTGATCATGAATGTGAAGCCTATTATGGGAATGTCATGCTAGAATTGTAGGAGGTCATGTTGGAGGGAAAGATACTGCTCGAAAATTTTTGCAAGCTAGCCTTTGGTGGCCGAATCTCCTTAAGGATGTGAAAGAATATGACAATACTTGAAATGTATCTCAATGGGTTATCCAAATCTCATGTCGTGATGAAATTCCCTTGCATATATTACAAACCCTTGCTTCTATTGAGAAATGGCTATTGATTTTATTAGGCCTATTCACCCTCTTTCTCATCATTTGCATGCTCGATATATCATTACTTCAATAGATTATTTGACTCATTGGGTGGAAGTTGCTCCTGTTAAAGATTTCACTACTGATACAGATGCTTGGTTTATTTTTGAAAAAATTATTACCAAGTTTGGTTGTCCCCGAAGTCTTACAAGTGACCAAGGCTTCCATTTCATCAATGAAATAGTTCAGGCTTTGCTACAAAATTTCATGATACAACACCATAAGAGCACTCGTTATCATCCATAAGCCAATGGTACTGTCGAAGTTTTTAATAAATTTTTAGAAAAATGACTTACTAAGGTTTTCTCCACCAATAGAGATGATTGCGTTGAACGAGTTCCTACTACTTTATGGGCCTACTGAACTACAATCAAGAAGTTGCACAGGTACAGTCTTTTTGAATTGGTTTATGGGAAAGAAGTTGTTGTTCTTGCTAAGCTCATTGTTCCTAATATTTTTATTGTTCATGCAACTTGAATCTCTAAAGACGAGTCCATTCTTGAATAGGTGCATGAATTATTACAACTTGATGAGTCCTTATTTCTTGCTTATTTCCAGCAAATTGTTGAGAAGGAGTGCTAGAAGGCTTGGCACGATCAACATATCAAGAATAAATATTTTTATGTGGGCAACCAAGTATTAGTCTATGACAACAAGTATCACAAGAATCATGGTAAGCTCCAGATGCATTGTCTTAGTCCTTTTTATGTTGCGTAAATCAAAGATTCTAGTGTTGTTTGACTTTCTCAACTAGATGGTACACTTTTTTTTCTGGATGGGTGAATGTCACCCACCTGAAGCCCTATTTTTTTGCTTCAACCTCAAAATAAAGTGTCCTCTCTTAGTGAGAGTAGTAGGTAGGAGTTAGGATAGTTCTATCAATAAATTTTTTCAGTTTGGTAGTTTTTGTCTTAAGTCTTTTTCGTGCGACCCACCATAACCCATTGTGGTTGGGGAGTTTTTGTGGTATCTTATCCTGTCAATGTCATTAATTCTCATCCTTTCTATCATCACTCCCTCTCATGTCCAAGTTAGTAACCAAATCTATTTCCCAATTCTCGATAAGATTTCCTTCTACCATTATATTTTCTGTTAGATCATGACATTCCTCGCTATGTGCTTGAATTTACTTTCATTATTTTGAGTTTGATTCACATTTATCACGTGTAACGATTAAGTTCTCCACCCTATCGATAGTTTTATATATGATCACCATTCATTTCCATTTTCACCTTTTTCTTTATGGAGTTCTAAGTTTCCGCTTTGGCTTCATTACCACCTATCCCTGAACCCTCATTGCCTTATTTCCCCCCTCTTCATTTTGTGTATACCCGTAGTTTTGCAACAATGGTTCATTAAGTTAAAAACACTTTAGTTTGTACTCTATTGACTTTCGTATTCACTCCTAGAACGACCTCTTGGGTAAGTATCATAAATCCACTCTTGTTGATAATGACCTATTTGATTTGTCAATGTTCCCAACACTCTGAATCGATATCTTTATGGAATCCAATTCCCGTCCCAATGCCCTTCCTACCCTGAAAGTAGAAGCCGATTTTTGTCCTTTGAAACAGTCTACTCTCCTTGAGATGCGCGAGTTAGCAGTTTTTGGCACCACTGGAGAAGTAATGTGCTAGACAAAGTTCTTAACCTATCAGCTCCATGGGGGTTCTTTCTGGTTGGAATAAGGATACCCTATTCATGTAGAAGATATTTACAGACTCACAGGATTGTCCGCTTATGGTGTTGATGTTAGATCAAATTTTCAAAGAGTTGTTAAAGGTCACAAGAAGACAGATGAGATTAATTTGTAGAAAAGTTATGGAAACACCAAAAAAGGGTGTGACATTATTCTTGATATGAAATATTATCTATGAATTAAAGTTACTACCACCATTATCGCTACTAAATTCATGCGTCATTTTAATAGAGGAGAATGTTCGTTGGATGCTATGTCAATTGCAGAGGCTTTTGTCTGAGGGGAACAATTGAATTGATTAAGCTATCTCCTTAATGAGTTATTTGAAGCTGTCCATGAGGTTTATATTAGGCCCATGTATTTTATTTTTGGATATTTGCTTCTTCCACTTACTCTATACAAATGGTGCACTCCAGAAGGCCAAGACCCCACCATGGTTGTAGAAGGAGAACCTATTTCATATTCTTATGCACCTTGGCATAGTACAAAAGACGTTGTCAACAAAGAGTTTAACAATCTTGCATTTGGCCACTGATTCAAAAAAAAGGATTTTATGACCAGATCCATTTCACGAGTGTCGCTCTCTCTGCTTGACTAGTACGCTCATTAGGTTTGGTTCAGTATAACTCATAGTTAATGTTATCTTTGACTGTTGCATGTATGTCCTACAAATTTCACTATGCAAAAGCTTCTGTTCTACATCAGTGAGAACAATTTCCATAATGAAGTCATCACTTGGCTAGGAGAACTGGAATGACAATAAGATGGGAAGGACCTGTACAATTTTGATGCAATAAGACCAGTCAAAGATGCCCCTTCATCCTTGCGGAGGCACTCTGGAGGTGCCCAGAAGATCTCCAACCACTGGTGAGGAAATCTAAGAAGTGTGTGAGCTCGGCACATGCTACTTAGACTGAGGTATGTTCTTTAGTTGCACAAGATACTCACGTACATCAAGTCACTCCTATATCTATTGAACCACCAACTATCGCAACCACCATTCCACCCGCTACCACCCTGCTTCCCATAGCACTACCCCTACCTCCACCATCATCGACCTTGATCCCAAGACCTTATCCACCATTGTTGTTGTTCACATTGTTGAATAACAACCCCCATCCCTTCATACAACTTCCGAAGAGTCACATCTTTCATCAGAAGCAACCTTATCTGACCATCCATATTCAACTACTTTCACTGATGAGTTGAAATACATGGAAGTCGATTCCACTTTTATTATTTCAGCTTGTTTTCCTACAGCTACAATTCCATGACCATCAACTTCTCTTCCTTCTATCATTGCCTCATCTCCTCCATCTTCTTCCACCACTTTGCTCATCTTTGCTGGGCAAGTCACCGATTTCATGAAAAACCTAGAATATTGTCATAAGGTTATCTCCCTGGCCACCCAATAACATGATCTCATTTATTTTATTCCAAACCCCATTCTTCACGGAATTGTGCAAAATCAAAAGGGTACTCTACAAAGAGAATCTCCACCATAGTATCAGTTAGAGCACTCAGTTTCTAATGGCCAACAACTGAAATCACGATTTCCAATGCCAGATAAAATTTCAACAAACACCCTTAGCACATGGTATTCACCACAATTATTCAAGTTCATTCATGCTTATGTATCTTAGTTGGAGAATTCTCTAATTCAAACTGAGACTCAGTGCACAAATATTGAAGTTACCTATGATAAACAAAAACATCAGCTCAACGCCACCACTATAGTATAAACACATTTATTCCTTGATAAATATGGGTTAGAGACTCGGGTGAGTGATGTTTATTCAAAAATGCACTCATTGTGGCCTACACTTGCTCCTATTGCCGAAGAAAAGCCTTAAGATATTTTTGCCTGTTCGCCTGTCGAGTGTTGTAATTTTGTTGAAGCAACATGTAAGCAAATTGTCACCAATAATCTTGTGCTCTAGGAAACTATCACTACCATGCAGTAATATTCATCAAATCCATTAGCACTCTACAAGAACCAGATAGTTGACAAGATTCAAATGACCACCTCTGTCCGTGACACTTTTCCACAAGTTATGCAGGAGTCACAACATACATTTAGTCCAATTTTTTATTGGAGCAATGTTCTTGGGAAGAAGAATGAACATATTTATCCCTTGTGCAAGAACGTCAAGAAACTATTTCAGGAAGTGATGCTGACTTCTGATCTGGAAGTGAAGAAGCAACTCTTGGGTCAAGCCGATGTATTATATGCTCAGATTAATCAATTGGAAGACATGTCATAGGACACCTTCTTAGAAATAGGTTCTTTTTTGCAAAGAAAAACAATTAGTTTGGTTGTTTTTAGTTGACAAGCATGAATAAACAAAGTATTTCAAATGGTGGAAACAATACATAAATAAGCATAAACTAAAAAAAAGATATAAAAACACAAATAATGATTAATGAAGCAAACAAGTCAACATAATTATGGAAAATGGCTCCCTTTATTGACTGCTGGTAGTAGAGGATGAATACAAATAGTAGAATACTAAACAATTGAATAGAATTCTTTCAGCTATGGTGCTAAAAAATCCTCAGCAAGGAGGTTTTTTTTTTCACTCTCTTTGCAAGCTTATCCTCTATATCCAAGAAGTATAAGGCTCTCTCAATGGTGAAATATTGTCCACACTAGAGTGATGGATTACTAAGAAGAAATTTTGCCAACACAATAGTTTCTACTTCTTCTACTCCATTAGTGAAATGAAGGTTTTCTCTGATAGCAATTTGGATAGCATAGCATTGTCTTCATTTTTGGTTATCCCATGGCATGTTTATAAAGAATTTTTGAATCACTCTTCCCTCTCTTGGTTCATGAATGGAAATTTATTATGAGAAGGACAAGAGGATTCCTTTGAGGGATACATATATTTAGGGAAACTTGAATTCACATGTCCTTGACTAACATCCTACTAGGGAATCATCTTCCAAGTGTGGGAAGTGGTCTCGAATTGCTGAGTCAACCATTTCTTTGACCGTACGACTTGTGAATAAAATACTGCGCATTGCACGACTATCAAAGGGAAAGTCATGGATTCCTTAATTTTTAATTCAATAGACATTGGATCTTAGGAGAAATTAATTATTTTTGTCTTCATAATGTCTTCCGCTGGGAAATCTTCACTTGTGCATTCTATTGGATGACTTTGGGCATCTTTTGGATTGTACAAATATGTGTACAGTTTTCTAGTGTTAACATTGGTTATCCATAGCTCTAGAAATTAATGTCTAGAATATTTTTTGTTTGTTTTTGAGGTACTATGGGATTCCAATAATGTTTAAGATGATGCCACCAATATTATACATCTGGAGAATTATTTTAGAGGTCCTACCTTGAATTGATATATGAAGTATAAGAACAATGCTCCAATAGTTAAACAGAAAACCTTAGGATATATTAAGCAGGAAATGATGAAAGTATTTGTCAGACCCAAGTTTGCATCTCAGTTTATCATGGAGCTAAAATAGATTAAGTAGGGGAAAAATGAATATGTCTGGGACTATGATCATCGGTTCAAAGTGTTGTTAGGTTGGTTGGAATTTGAGATCCTGGATGAGCAACATATGGAGTGGTTCATTGAGGATTGTTATCGCATAGCTATGTGCCTTCAGCACAATATTCAAACTCAAGATCAAGCTTTGGAGATTGCATTGAATTTGGAAGCATCTTTAACAATATATGCAATAGGAGGAGAAATTTTTTGCATTTCCCAAATTAAATCACAGATGGTCATGCTCACAACTCAATTGTACGAGATGTCAAAAGGGGAGGAATAACACTCAAAGGTTTGTTGTGCAATTTGCAGAAAGGAGGGGCACCATATAAATGATTTCCCAATGATGACATGTTATATGGTGGCTAGTGTAGCTTATTTTCTAGTGCAAAGACGAGGATTATGGTGTTATATCTATAGAGTTTGGTGACACACACCCCAAACTTGTCGTATGATGCAAAAATATGAGACCTATGCAAATACTCTATTCTATGAATTTTTAAAATCTGTTGGTCATGATATCTATAATTGTTAAGCATTGGTTCTAATGTCGGATCACACCATGGATTCTTACAAGGTATAGGAAGGGAAAGATGGTATGGCATAGAAACACCAATAGGTTATAGGTTAAGGCATGATGGGTAGAGGAATTGGAGGGCCATGATGAGGACAAAGAGCGTTTGGATGAGGAAGGGTACCGATCATTTTCTAAAATTGTGGGAAGCCTATTGTCTAGGTAAATCCTCTCTACGGACAAAGATGACCCCTCTAGCCCAATGAGTGGGTCTAGCAATAAACGAGACAATATACAAGACACTTTGCTCAATTACAATAGAAATAAGAGAATGAGGAAGGAGGCCGACCTCATTCTGATGCTATGATTTACTCCTTTATTGAAGATCTTGATTGATTTCTCCTCAGGCTCAATCCTTACTTCTCATAGTGTTTGAATACCTGCAGAAGAGGCCAAAGACATAACAAAGCATAAAAGTGCAACAAGCATAATCGAGTGTAATCTAATTAACAGATCAAGGAGCATTAAGATAAATGAAGCATTAACACAATTGTTTATGGAAAGTGAACTAACATTTGTATATATTAATAAACAAGAGAGGAAGCATACAAAGTAGGCCTTGATGTTAGTGAACCCTCCTTGAGTGAATGTCCAAGTCCAAGCTCAAGCTCTCTAAACACTCCTTCTCTAAGACAAAGTGAATAGCATGTAGGCACTATCTCAGCATAAGGGTGTAAATAATCAAAAACCAATCATTTGGGAATGGAAGAGGATGGATATATAGGTAGGGAGAGGAGGTTAGGATCTCACCAAATGTAGGGGAAGGTACTCATCTCAAGGAGGAAGCTCATAGGGATAAGATAAAATGGTAATATTGGGAGAATTCGACCACATCCACAACAAAAAACATCTAGCTTGTCATTCTGGAAGCCTCTAGATCATGAAGCTTCTTGTCCTCTTTGGGAAACCTTGCCTTTTAGGGATCAACACAAGTATCTAGGTAAAAACCGCACTGGCACCGCAAGACTAATATGGTGCAACATGCCATCAACATGAGTACATAGTGTCACAGTCGCGCTCAACCAGAAATTAGGGTTTTGAGCTCATTTTATCAGGAAAGGCTCAAGGCATGTTTTCATTATCTTTTAAGGGAGGATCTAGAATGCATATCAAGATGGATACACTGCATAATTGTCAAGTTTTGGGCACTCTGAGGTATGACACAGGGAAGTGAAGGAGGTGTGACAAAATATTGTGTAACAAATGCCCCCTAAAGCATGAAGGCAGGACAGGGAGTGATGGTTGAGATGCTTTACAATATTTTTCAAGGACGAGAACAAACACCATCAAGAGATCTACAAATAAAGGACGTATATACATATACATATATGATATCCAAACATGAATCCATAATATGGACATAACCATCCGAATAGAAAGGACCATGTGAAAAGATCCACGGTATGGGCACAACCATGTGAATGAAAAGGATCATCATCATCATCATAGATATAGGGTCCCACGATATGGTCACAAGCAACTGTATAGAGGAAACATGTATACAATCATGAATAATACGTAACTCCATGCAGCCTGAGTTATATTAGACAAAACCTAGGGTCTTACACTCCATCCCAACCTGATAAAAGTATGAATTCTAACATGTGAATGAATGTGGCAAAGTCAAACATGTTAGAAAACCACCTGATTACCAACCAATGATGTGAATCATGATCAAGCATGAGAGAAACCACCAATAATGACAATGGCTCTGAAGATATGATAATACAATTCATGAATGTGAAATTGAAGCTGAAGTCGAACATCCGTTGAATCATGCGATCGAAGGCCAATGATGAAAAATTGTCGTTGGATGCGAAGAAATTCACATTAAGGCATCCAAGCTCTAAGGTACTGAAAGAAGTTCCTAAGTCAGCTTCCTAGATAATGATTGGAAGTTGACAAGAAGTGGCCCGTCGAAGGAGGGCCATAGTGATTCCCTCATCATTGACATGAAACAAGGAATAAAGTGGAATAAATGAGTATGATCCAGGACTGTGGAAAAATCTCAAACAATGTATAGGTAGTAAACTGTAGATAGGACTTATGTTGAACATATTGGTGACACGACTCCGGAGTGTGGCAGAATTTGACTCAACATAGGACCAAGGGTCATGATTACGAAGTGGAATAATCATATGAGAGGCAAAATGGATCACCCAAACCCAAAAGGACGAGTGACTGAGTGAGGATATTCCAAACTTGACACGAGAAACATATGAGTGTCATGTTCAAGAGCGACATGTTGCCTATACAAGAGATATTTCACTTTCATTTTTCCCAACTATTTCTAGGGAGTACCCCAATTATTTTTAATCACAAGCTTGAAGGGGATAACATATGCTTGTCATATAAGTTCATTCTTTGAATGGATCCATCCTAGTAAGTTTTACGAGTCCTAGGAAGGAGAAACTCGGTCTCGTCATGGTGACAAGTCTTTTGTCATTTAATTTTTACGAGTATGATAGAAGAGTAACTCAGTGTCTTTTTCATATTTAGAGATTTTGAAAAAGAGACGAAAAAGAAAACTCCATTACGTCCCTTTTCATAATTTGTTTCTCGAACCTGAAAAGGTTGAAAAAAATATTTGAGAGAACCTCTTGACCATGTTGAACAAGGTGTTCTTTTTTTGTAAATAGTCAATCCCGGCCTGAAAAAGGGGTAAACGTTTACTGCTATGATGTCAATTCATTAAATTTAACGAGTTTGAAAAGATAAGTACTCGATGATATTTTCATCTTTCAAGAGTCAGAAAAGAGCTTAAAGATGACTCCAAGGGGTTGCTTTTTCATTTATTTTTAACAAGTCTGAAAAAGAGAAAAAAATTGTTAAATCAGTAAAAAATGATCAACGTTACCACCAAAATATCCTGTAACTGCACAAAGACAACCACACATCACTGATATCAAGAAAAATAATAAAATATTGGTAAAAATGTGTTTAAAAACTTATAAATAGATAATAAGTAAAAAACATTTTACCATTTCCCTTGGAGTAATTTGGAGAGTGCATTTTACCCTATTTTCCTTGATTCTTCAGGCAGGTAGTGTGGGAAATCTGGGGCACCATTTCACGAACCGTTAACTACAGGTAAGAGATCTTCCTTTTCTCTTTCTTTTTCATTCCATTTTATTTCCGTTTCATAGGATTTTTAGCTTTGTAGAAGGAGGATTTTCATGTTTATTATTTGGGGCAATCAGTGTGAGTCTGATCGTCGGATTTGCGTTGATCACCCCTTAGCCCAAAAGTCCCTCACGGTGAAAGCGCGAAAATAATTTGAAAATTCGTGTTGGGTGTAAAGCGAAAAAATAAAAATGAAAAATCCTCTTTCTTAACCATTTTTTTGATATCTTAATCCACGGGAAGGCTTCTAAACATTGTTTATGGGTTTTTTGCAAGAGATTTTGATAGATATCGCCATCGAATGGAAAGAAAGAGGCCACGAGGTAGAAGAACACTGAGCTGCCCAAATCGAAGCATGTGTTGACACTTTGAGGGACTGCGATTTACTTAAGTTCTTTCAAACCCGGGGACTCAAAGCTCAGAATGAGCTGCTAGAATATATCATTGAACTATGGGATGTCAGTTGTGAGATCTTCATCATTGCAGATCAAGAACTGGAGCTAGAAGTAGTTGACATCTACGTCATCACTGGAATGTCCAAAAGAGGGGAGAAGGTCCAACTCTTTGGAGCTTGTAGTGGAGGAGAGAGCACCAATACCATGATCAGAAGGAATTTCCCAGGTGCAGAAACAACCGTGAGTGGGAAGGTGAAGATAGAAATCATCGACAACCTTCCCTTGTGAATTATTCTACACATCATGGCCCTTATAGTTGGGGCTTAGGTGTTTCATGAGGCAATGAAATTAGAGTTCCAATATGCAATGGATTGTCACTCCAACAATATTTAACTAGTGCGAAGGAATGTTAATTAACATGGAGAGAAAACTGACCAAATGAAAAACAGGATGCTTGAAGGAGTTCGAGTTTGGATCGATTTTAGTCACATTCTTTTTGGAGTGTGTGCCCCTATTTCAATACCAGTGGGTAGAGGTGGACGATCTAGCTCCACGAGATCTGAGGTTTCTCAGATGGAGTGAGATCATGCCTCGAGGGGGAGGAGGTCAATGATGCATTTCCATCAACTGTTATTTGGTTGGTTATGAAAATAACTGATCATGGTGGATGACTATGCCTATACAGGCACAGACTTTAGAGGAGACCTAGATCTTTCTCTATCACCTGGTGCACAATGGAACAATGCACGTAAAACTTGGTTTTTTGGAATTTTTCAAGATTTCTGATTTTTTTTAAAGTGTATCTAAGAGTTTACTTATGATAATTTTGCATATGTGGGACCAAAAAGACCTCTCGAAATGTGTCTGATAGCTCGACGAGTATCACACCTGATAAAGGAAGATGCTCCATACGAGGAAGGAGCAGATCCTATAGTAGAGATGGAGAGAAACTTGGAAGTGATTACTCGGGGGATTCCAGAGTACACGACTATAGATGACGCGTCGCTACGATACCAAACGCATATAGTAAGAGTATTCACGAGGCTACATATTATTAGTTGTTCATCCCAGGTAAATACCTTGTAAATTGATCAACTCGTCATTATGGGCAAAGAGTGCCCAAGTTGCAAAAGATAAGTTTCATGTGCTATGATAACCACCATCAACAAAAACAACACAATGGTCTGATGACATCTACGAACCAAGTGGAACATAAGGTAAGCAGTGGAAACATGTCTACAAAGCAAACAATCACACCAAAAAGTCAAAATGCACACTAATGAATTGACACATTAATGTACAAAAGTAATTACATGAAACTCACGCATAATACTTTTTTAGATAAAGCCCATTGTGGGGCTATGCTAATGCATTACCTTCATAGTCAACCAACTCATAAGTGCCTTTTTGCAAAAAAAGTTTAACAATATTTGGCTCATGCCACATAGGTTTGAACTTCCCATCTCCCAACTTATCGTTGGCCTGGTCATACAACAATACCAAGTCACCTTCAACGAAAACACATGGAGAAACGGTTTGATCATAATGAGATTTAAATCATTTTTTTTGTGCTTCAATAACCATTGCAGCAATACGATGGGTTTCATCAAGCCTCTCAAGATAAAAAGTAAATGTTCCTCTTCTGATGAGGTATTGAGGAGAAGCTTGATAGCTAGTTTTGATGAAGGAATCTCACACTTGATAGGGAGTGTCACCTCTAAACAATATGCCAACTAGAATAGAGTGAAACTAGTGGTTGTCTGAGCCGAGGTCTAGTAAGCCTAAACAACCCAAAAAACCATGAGATGTCAATCCTTTTTATGCTTTCCAATGGTACGTTGAAGCATAGTAATTAAGACTTTATTAATTGCTTCAACTTGGCCATTGTCCTATGGGTAGTAAGGAGTTGAGCTATCATGACGAAGACCCAACTGAGAAGTAAGCTCTACCATCATGTACTGACAAAGATGTGATCTGTGATTAGTGACAATGGCTTGAGGGATGCCAAAACGGGCTATGACATGGTTAAATAGGAATTGAGCAGGAGTTGTACTGTCAACATTATATGTGGGCATCACCTAGGCCCATTTAGTAAAATATTTGACAACGATGATGATATAGCCATGCCCCCTGGCCAAGCGAGGGTTACAAGTGATGAAATCAATGCACCATTTAGCGAATGGGCCAACAGTAACAACTAGGTGTAAGGGTGTTGGCGGGGCACACTGTTTACGATTATAAATATGACATTCATGGCACTTTTGATGTGCCAAAATGCAATCTTTGAAGATAGAAGGCCAGAAATAACAAGCGCGAAGGATCTTCTGAGCAGTGGCATAGCCTGACATGTGACCACCACATGCCCTAGAGTGGTAGTCATTCAAGATTTTTTCAACCTCTTCAAGTGTTAGACATCTATGAAGAACATAATCAACACCGACTTGGTACAATGTATCACCAATAATCCAATAAGGTTGAGATTGATGCCGAATGTGGCATCGGTCAAATCGAGACGAATCAGATTGGAAAGTCTGGGTCTGAAGATAAACAATAATATCTCCATACCATGGGTCAAGAGTACTAATGAGAAACAAGGTTTCATCAAGAATTTACTCAGTAAATCTGTGGAGGTGTTTGCAAAAGGAAGGGCGCAAATTAATTCGGCAAAAACTAGTGACTTCTTTGATTTGGTGGCACTAAACTCCAAATCAAACTCTTGCAAGATAATGATCCACTTAGAGTATTTCCCCCTAATAAACTGATGAGTTAGAATATATGTCATGGGGTTACAGTCATAAATCATTGTGGTCTTCCTAGAAGAATATAATGGAAAAATTGTTTGACAGCATGGACTACTGCCAAGGCAATCTTCTTGACATGAGAATATCGTGTTTCTATGTCAATAATATTTTGAATAAAATAATAAACCACATGTTCACTTCCATCGCCATCATCCTAGACTAGCACCATAGTGATGGTACTGTTAGTCGCGGCCAAGTACAAGAAATAATTGCGGTTGTAATCGGGGGGATGCAATAAAGGAGCACTAATGAGTGTTTGCTTTAGAACATCGAAATATTGTTGGGAAATTTCATCCCAAATAAATGGGATCCCCTTCTCAAGTAAGTGACTAAATCCCTTGGCAAGCTCAACATAATTAGGGACAAAGCAATAAAGAAAATTGGCCTTCCCTTGCAAAGTCTGCAACTGGTGCAGGGATGAAGGAGGGGGTAGATTTACAATAGCCTCTACTTTCAGGGGATATATTCAAATGAATTCCTTGGACACAAAAAAACCTAATAGATGACTAGATTCGACGCAGAAGACATATTTATGTGGATTGAGACGAATATTATAGTGTCAACAATGTAGAAATATTGCTCGAAGGTGGTCTGGATTGTCACAACGCTTAGTGGAATGAGTTGGTAAGTCATCTAAATAAGGTTAAATGATGTGTTTTATATCATGAAAGGCATATGACATTGCTCTTTGGAAGGTAGCACCAAAATTTTTGAGAAATAAAGGGAACATTCTATAAGCAAAAGTCCCTCATGGATAGATGAAAGCAATTTTGTGTTGATCAATGGGAAATTTGTTAATCTGATTATAAATAGAAGAAACATCCATAAAAGAAAAGATCTCACTCCCAATGCACTCATCAATGATCTGATCAATAAAGGGAGTGGAATAATTGTCTTTAGGGCATGCATGATTGATATTGTGGTAATCAAAACAAAGTCAAATTTTCCTTGCTTTTTTGTGACGATTACGATATTAGAAACCTAGTCTATCAATGTGATAGGGTAAATAAAACCAACCCTTAGAAGTTTTTCAATTTCTCCCTTAATGGAAGTGGCCTTTCTGGGATGCACTGGATGGAGTCATTGATGAATGGGCTTCGCATTAGGATAAGTGGGTATTTCGTGCACCACTATAGCTAGATCGATACCAGGCATTTCCTCCTACGACCAAGGGAAGACATCATGAAATTATTTAAAAAGGTGAGTGTAAACCCTGATCTCTTCAAGAGAACAGGAAACCCCTATGTGAATGTTCTTGAAAATTCTAGGTTTAATGGAAATGTCGATTGGCATGGTTGCATAATATTTCCCATATTACCTTCGGACAAAACTTAGTGCACCAAAACAGGTGTTTGAAGTGGATGCGTTAGGTTATGAGAAAAAAAAGTCTCGAGACACGAAGGAATCTCACTGAGACTTGGAAGAAACGAGGAATGATGATGAGCATCATTCAGGGAGTTTCATCAAGAGACATAACCTCAACAATACTCTCATCGGTGGGAAATATCTCATTCAAGGGATCTAGAGAATCTCAAGAACCAAGCCAAGGAGATTGCAAATACGTGTCCAGGTGCATGCTAAGAATAGTGTGACTTTAGAAAGAAACCATTGAAGCCAAGACAACTTCTTGATAATATTTTCTAAAGGATTTATCGGCATAGCATCATTGAAAGAATCAACCTGATCCAGAGTAGGGATTATCCATGGATAATTTGAGGTTGAGATCATGTTTACTGAGGTGACATGGGCAAGTGGGAGAGAAAAAATCTCGTTAAAATAGAACCTTTAAAAAGACCTACCCCCACTCTCTCATATAGAATATCGATATTTCCCACATATGGGACGTTACGATTTGAAGAGTCGGAAGAGAAAAAGGATAATTGATCAACGATGACGATTTTCCCTTCATGAGGAAAATAGAGCACACGGAACAAAGAGAAAACCACACAAAACATGGCATGAGTCCAGCTTCGTCCAAGTAGAAGGTTGTAATTCAGATTTTCATCTATGACCTCTACTTCTAACTCGAAAGTTTTCCCTTCCAAGGTGATGGGAAACCTGTGAGAATACCATAAGGATGGGAGCCTCTAACATCAAAGGATTCTAAGGTGTTCGAGGAATGGTTGAGAGATGGATAGCCAATGGCTTTCCAACATGAAACATACATGATGTAGGTGGAAGCACCCTCATAAATTACAGTACAATGAACCGTCTTTCCTTTTATAATGACTTGGATAAAAAATGAAATTTGATGGGGAAGACGAGGAACATGGTTTTCCAAATCAAAAGTGATCAAATTCAAATCTGCAGGATCAATTCCTCCTATAGCAGACAATAATTATTTCCTTGTGTTAGACAAGTTTGGAGAACTTCCAAGGTAGACATCGTCGAAGGCACTTGAGCCGTATCTTCAACAATACTGTAATGTTGAGTAGCTCTAACATTTAGATTATAAGATGACCTCCGAAGCACGCCTTTAGGAGGCAGTCAGATGACGATTTCATTATTAGGTCTCTTAATATGAATAGGACTGAAATTGGGTGGTGAGGAAGTAGAAGGTGTATCAATGGCTTCCTTTTCCTTCATCTTCTTTTGAGGGGTTTGATAATCTTTTGACTTAGTGGAAACATAAATAGACACTGTTCTACTCATGTAAACTTGGGAACCTGAAGAGGCAGAGGATTGTGGTTGGTCTACCAATTGGGTCTATTGTGATGGGAATGGATCTTTTAATATAGTTGGAGTCCCTTTCAATAAGTGACTAACTTCTACACGACAGGGACAATCCTTGGTATAGTGATCTTCCTCACAAATGAGGCAAGGATACTTAGGCTTATGTTTGGAGGCATCATCAGTAGATGGATAAGGAGGATCCTGTTTAGGGGTATCGAATTTTGCTTTACCTTTACCCTTCTTCTTATCTTTTGAGGCTTTGTCTACGCAATAGACTGGATGACATTAACCTCAGAGTTTTTACCAGGATTCGAGGGGGTTTTTGAAGGAGGATTGGTACCAGCATTCGAAATGGATTTTTGCTTTGAAGAAGATTTATTGGAAGTTTGAGATACTGATCCAATAATACCATAAATAGAAGGTACGTCCAGAGACTTTGAAGATGCTGGATTTGAAGACGGACTTAGAGCATCAAGCAATATTTCATATAGCATGATAGATTGGGAATAAACCAAATCTAAATATTAGGCACGATAAATGGCTTGATCTTCAGTAGCACAAGCTCCCATTTCTATGTCTACAACTATTTTATTTACGAATGATTTGGTAAACCATCCAGCCAAAAACTCATTAGGTATTTCAAACTTGATGAGACGACGTCGGCGTATCCATTCATGGATGTGATCGGAGATGTTGGTCGCAGTATCCTGTTTTAGAGATGTAAGCAAATGGGTACTAGTTTCATAATAAACTGGTAACTGGAAGTGAGTGAGGAAGGCCATTGCCAAAGAATTGAATTCTACATAGGTACCTCAAGGCAAATTGATGTACCATTTTGCGGCAGCACCTATCAAGCGCTGAAAGAGGCATAGACAAATAGAGTCATCAACATAAGAATTGGAAGAACACCATAAGTGATAAGTCATTAGATGGGCTTGATGGTCTCCTTCAAACTTTGGGAAATTACTAGGAATCTTAGTGTGAACTGGAGGCTAATAAGGTAAATGAAGTATTTGATAATTAGTAAGCCTTGGGACATCTGGTAGTTCCAAAGTCACTAAAAACGATAATTACGAGTTGAAAGGAATGTAAGACCTTTGATAAGGCCCAGTTTGTGGATTCCATCCTTATTGGTAAGGGTTTTGTACTCAAAGTGGAGGATTTTGAGCATAAGGGGCTTGAAGTTTCCCCCACTGAGGGATACCCTGACCATAAGGTGGATTCTGGCCCCACAAAGGTGGGTTCTGTCTAAGGTAAGGCTAATATTGACCTACCACAGGCCATTGAGAACCATAAGGTGGATAAACATTTTACGTGGCATATGGATTATAAGGTTGTTGTAACTGATAACCCCGGTGATAAAAATTATGGCCCTACTACTGTAGGGGTTGGCCTTGTGGCTACAAGGTTTGACCTTGTTGATATAAAGGTTGAGCTTTCTGCTACAAGGGCTGACCTTGCTGTTGCAATGGTTGACCTTGTGGATACAAGGGTTGATTTGGACGTTGTACAAACTGCATTTGTTGTTGCAAAGGTTGTTGAAACTGCTGCAAAGGTTGCCCCTACTGCTGCAAAGGTTTTTGTTGAATAGTTCCTTAAGGTATTCCTTGTTGGTACTGATAAGCTCCAATTTGGATTTGACCATATGCACCGAGAATAGGATTTCGACTAGGTCGCATATGAGGACCTACTTGCGGAATATAAAGTGGATTTTGAAGTGCTTGTGAAACATATGGAACATAAGACTGTTGGAGGGGTATCTGTTGACACTGGACATTATTGGCTCCAGTTGGAATAGACAATTAAGTGGTATTAGGAATACCACTAACAGGTTGACTCACTCTAATCACATGAGGTTGTGATCCGCTCACATGGGTTCTGCTTGAGACAAGAGGGATATTTGGATTCCCCCCCATGCTATGAATGAGGTGGTGGAACATTTTTTCCACTTTACGGGGGAATCAAGGAACTTACAGACATATAAAATGAAACTATCGGTTGCACCGAAATGTAAACTTGAAACGAAGGTAACAGTTGTATCAGAATAGTCGATTGAATTGGAACTGAAATAATGATAGCTTGTGCAGGGATATGAGAGGTCACGTTAGGAATAAATGAACCAGAAGTAGGCACAACATTCAATGACCAAATTGGATTTTGGTATGACGAAGAAGCCCTGGAAATTCCTAAAACTACTTGAGCCAAGGTGTATAACCATGTGGTTGCATAGGCCCACTATTTTCATGTGGTGGGTCAGATGGATCTCTTCCTACACGAGGAAAACCTTCCCGGGGAAAGTCATATTCAGATTCATTATCAACACCAAGAGTGTGAGTAGCTAAGACTTCTGAAGGACCTTGGGGAGAGGTTGGAAACTCACATTCTAAAGCTATATCTGGAAATAGTTCGTGAGGGGGAATCTGAGATGAACGAGGAGGTAACTCCAAAGGAACACTAGGATTGTCATATGGACTATAAGGATGTTGAGGAGATATCAAAAACAGATCAAAAAGTGGATTCAAAGGGTATAAAACAAACCTTTGTAGAATCTCAATAGTTTTTAGATCAGACTCCTGAGTCTCGAGGTGGGGGACGAGAAGCAAGGGTTTGGATACTTGGGATAATTCCAAGTTCAAATCCTTGAGCTTCAAGTGACTGCGAAAGTTCAGGATGAACTCCTTGTGATGACCCTTCAGTATCAGATGATGAAGGGAAACTATGAGGTGAACGCAATGATTCACCCAGAATGACTTTCTCTTAAGAGAATAAGGAGAAGAGATGATTTCTTTGAGGGCTTTTAAAAATTAAAATTTACAAGGAATTACTCAATGTGAGGCCAAAAATAAATTGCATGGGTTCTACATGTTATCATTGGAAGTTAATTTTATAACTTGAAACACAAATAAATCAAAAATGTTTATGCTAGGCAAGAGGGTTTACCAAGTATCCATGAATCATTATATACACCTTAGCTGAAACCAAGAACTTAACATACGACGGTCAATCTCCCCTGATGTTGTGCTTGGTGTATCACGTTTACAAGGCGGTTGAATAGGTTACCTATGGCTAAAATATAGCAACCTAGTGGGGTCTCCAAATATATACTTGATGGTATGAGGAGCAAAAGTATATGTTAGCGTTGTCTAATGCATAATTGTTCAATGAGAGCATTCCCATATATTTGTCATATTGAAGTGCCTCCTATATACTCGAAAGTACTGGAGAACTTTTGATATACATCCATACTAGAATGGGATTTCACCCCCAAGATACAATGTAGGCAATTAACGACAACTGCTATGTTTAAAGATGATAGAACACATCTCTAGCCTAGACCTCTAGATTTTTGTGTTAGGTTACAAATGCTCCTTAGGCTGATTGATGTAAATTTTAATTTTATCTTGAATTAGGCTTCAATTTCATGGCTCAACAATGTCACATGAATTCCTATAATGAAACTAAAGGAGAAAAATGAAATATTTTCATTCGATGAAGGATAAACTAATGATGGAAGAGAGACAACCAAACAATGCATCAATCAAGAAAAACGCATCAAAACATATCTCCCTAACTTTTTGAATGCAAGATGTAAAAATGAAAACTAGTTTTTCACTTTCACTAACAATTGCAATGCCAAAATGAAATCTTATGAGAAATAAAATCACTTTCTTTCACTAAGATGCACTAATATTTTTGTTCTTTTCCTTTCACTTTGATTCAAAAAGCAAGCTAATGCATAAAAAAAGGGAAAAATGGATTTCAAAACAACTAAAATGAAAATTTCATTCACTTTCGGTTTCGAATAAAAATCATTTCAAAAATACTCAAATGAAGAGATCCTTTCACTTTTCTTTTCGAAACAATGAAATCAAAAGAAAGCATACACTTTCAGTTTCACCAAAGCAAACAATTGAAATCTATGTTTGACAATGGGGCAAAATCAATTTTCAAAGTACAAATGTGATCCAATACTAATGAAAGCAACTCGTGAATATGAACTGAAAGAAATTTGAAAATGGTATCTTGATCACAATCAAACTCTTAAATGGAGACAATCAATCTCACAAACACAAACCAAGTGATGAGTGAAGGTTGACCTAGACCTAGAAACCCTAAAAGAAAACCTAACTTCAATCACACATCAACAAAAACTATGAGACAAATGGAACCATTAAAGGATAAGAATCAAGATAAACACAATAAGATCACACTAGAAAAACACTCACAGAGGTTTAGATCCACTAGAACTAAGAAGAAACCATAATTTTTCCTAACCTCTAGGATCAATGCGCCTATTAAAGGAAAAACAACAATGAAAGGCAAAGCGACGCGACTATGAATTAAAAATTAGTGTTGGCAACACTTTTGTAAGACCAAAAAATGTGCTAGGTGAGGAAAGCAAGGAAAAAGAAAAAGGTTTTCTAAAGTTTGACTAGACTCAACACTCTCAATAAAAAAACAATGACCGTAAAAACCTACAGTGATGCACACAAGACAAGAAATCGACGGTTGGTCAAAATCATTAGAGAATTGGATCAAAAGAAGTGACAGAAAGGTTATAGCTTCCCTATTGGAGTCGCCATTTTGTTTTCTAGGTAAATCTTCTCTATGGATAAAGATGATACCTTTGGCCCAATGAGTGGGGCTAGCAACAAATAAGACAATATTCAAGAAACTTTCCTAAATTACAATTGAAATGAGAGAAGAGGAAGGAGACCTACCTCATTCTGATGCTATGATGCACTTCTTTGTTGAATATCTTGATCGCTTTCTCCTCAAACTCATTCCTTACTACTCATAGCAATTTAATACTTGCACAAGAGGCCAAAGCAACAATAAATCATAAAGGTGCAACAAGCATAATCGAATGTAATCCACTTATCAAATCAAGGAGTATTAAGATAAATGAAGTATTGAAACAAGAATTTATGGAAAGTGAACTAGCAGTTGTATATATTAATAAAAAAAAGAGGAAACATACAACCTATTCCTTGATGTTAGTAATCCCTCCTTGAGTGAATGTCCAAATCCAAGCTCAAGCTCTGTAAGTACTCCTTCTCCATCCTAAAGTGAATAGCATGTAGGCACTATCTCAGCATAAGGGTGCAAATAATCAGAGACCAGCCAATTGGGAATGGAAGAGGATGAATATATAGGCAAGGAGAGGGAGTTAGGATCTCACCAAAGATAGGGGAAGGTCCTCATCTCAAGGAGTGAGCTCATAGGGATAAGATCAAATGGTAATATTAGGAGAATTTGATCACATCCATAATGAACAACATCCATATCATCGTTCCGGAAGCCTCTAGATCATGAAGCTTCTTATCCTCTTTGGGAAAACTTGCCTTGTAGGGATCAACGCAAGTGTCTAGGTACAACTTGTGCTCACAATGCGAGGCTAATATGGTGCAGCTTGCCATCAGCATGAGTAGGTAGTGTCACAGTCACGCTTACCTAGAAATTAGGGTTTTGAGCTCATTTTATTAGGAAAGGCTCAAGGCATGTTTTCATTAACTTTTCTGTGAGGATCTAGACTGCATATCAGAATGGGTACACTATATAAGTTTCAATTTTTGGGCACTCCGAGGGTATGACACGAGTAAGTGTAGGAGGTGTGACAAAATACTGTGTAACAAAACCTATACATCTAACGAGAGATTTTCCTAATTTGTGTTAAGTGTGCAAATATTGTAGGGATTTAGATCATGCAATGGAGGATTTCCCTCAATTGCTAGAAAAAAATTTAGGAGAAGAAGTGGAAAACCCTTCATATGGTTACTATGGAACCACTCCAAGATAAGTTGCATGTGAGTGTGGTTACAAGAAGAGGAAGCGAGACTATGCTAGATGTTTCCAAATAGAGTAAGACCAATAAACAATGGGTGAGGAAGGCTTCTAAAACCCCACTGGATTTCAACCCTTAGAAGGATAAAAATACCTACAAGGAGGCATGTAGAGAACTAGTGGCATCAAAGTGGGACATTCTAGAAGATAGTCATGTGTATGAGATGCCTAGGGTCTACGAAAAAACTAATGCTGAGAGTTATGAAGTAGGAGTTGGACTAATTAAGCTATTTTTGAAGAATTTCTTTGAATTGATGTAGAATTATGATTCCCTATAGAAGCCTCAAAGGATGATTTTATCAATGTACAAAAGAGTTAGAAGTTCCAACAACACTCTCCTTAGGATGCGTAGTAAATAAAGTTGGGTGGAAGAAAAGGAGAAATCGATAATTTAGGTTTGGTGCAAAAATAAGAAAGTATTATATGTATAACATCATTCTTGACTTGTTATATGATGGGAAGCCCTAAGTTAACCTTTTCCCTCATCCAAATAATAATCAATATAGAATATTCCCTATTGGAAGACTGCCAAATGTAGAGGTGGGTATCGACGGGGTCAAGAGTCTAGCAGATTTTGAGGTAATTGAGATAGTTGATGATACTGACCCATATCCAAAATTGTTGGCAATTGACTGGGACTTTGAAAATTTGGTGATTATTAATTCAAAGAAAAGGAAGATGATATTTTAATATGGTGATATCCCTTTGGTTGCACCATTAGAATAAAGGTAATGTGACATATATGTACAACTTGTTCAGGACGAGTTGGATGTAGAGGTATTGGAAAATATCTACAATATCATTGCACGAAGGGAGGATTATGTAAACCTAATTTTGAATGGTGTACTTGGTTGGTTCAGTATTGGTTCTTGTGCATATGACTCATAAGAAGGACTGGAGAATTGGAAGAATTGGCTACATGAATTCTCTACGAGGAGGTGTACACATGTCACTCATGTAGTGCCATGGATTGAAACCGAAGTACAAGTTCCACCCAGGTATGATGGTTAGAGTGATGTTCTATATTTTTTCCATGACTTCAAGGAGAAGTTACCTAATAATTTGAGATTCTTAGCATTAAATGTTGCTTTGAAAGAAACTCTCTCATGATGGTGGGTCGTGCATGAGCCTATTGTGGATACATAGTTGACATGTAAGAATTTGTTATCCATTCAGTTTGGTCCTAATTTAGATGTTTGAGGGGAAAAGTATATTGGGTATGATCATCCAACAACCCATGTGAAGAGTTTTGTTGTAGCATGGAACAAAAGGAAGATACCATAGGAGGAATGGGTTCATAGATTTGTGCACACTTTTGATGTCATTCCTTAGATATGGTATATTAAAATCGAGATACGTAGAGGAATAGAAGAATGGAAGGAAATGAGAGAGTTTCAAGTCCATAATTAGATTTATAGCTGAAGATGATGTATTGGATCAAGAGCTAAAGGTGTTGAAAAATAAGAGTTTTTCAGCAGAAGCTCAACCTATACATTGGACCACAAATTTGTGTCCAACCCATCAACATTTACAACAAGTACACGAATTCATGGAGTGTTAAAATGTTGGCGAAAGAAATTGGTGTTGATGAGGACCTGTTGTGTCACTCAACAACCCCAATTATAATTAGATAAGTTAACTTATCCATAATGGGTACCCTATAAAAAATTTAGTATAGAGTCTTTTAAAAAATAAATAAAACAAGATTCCTAAAAAACCCAAAAAATATGCTATCACACTTAGGCTTTAAATCTATTTGGAATTCAAATAAATAAAGAAAAAAGTTAATAGGACCCTTCACATATCTCATATCTGCAATCGCATAGGTTAGAGAAAAGTAGGATTTTAAGAAAAAGCGCGATGCAAATTGCCTAAGGCTTAATGAATTAATGATACATCATATATAACTTTAATAAGGAAAACACCTTTATGCATGCAAAGGTCAGAATCGGTCCCGCTCACAAGCCACGTCAATTATCACAAAAGGAACAATGCATAAGTTATATTGACATTTTACATTTGTTACCACAACTATGACCTCCTGATAAATCTCTCTGATATCACGAGAAGTACTCCATCACATTTTTCTCATCGCAATACTCATATCGCATTGCAAAACTCATGACGAGTCTTGCCATGGGAACTTACGATGCAATAATTCTCGTTACAAGACTTTTTCTGCATATCTAAAATGTTGATACATCGCATATCAGCGAGAGGAAGATTTCATGAATTTGATAATGTGCACACTAAAGAAACTTGCGTTGCAAAATAAGCCAATAGGGTGCTGACCTGTACAAAGAGCATGTAAACCCATGATTTTTCATTTATGATTAGTTATAACGGTATTGATGGTTCTCGGTAATGTAAATGATTTGATTGATCTTATTTATTGTTTCAATGTTTTACATTAAATGCTTATTTTCATGCTATTTCTCCATTCTCGCCTTAAGTTTATAATTCTAAGTTTTGCTCCTTATTCTCTGTGTTCTCTATGTTGCAGGCTAGTCCCGAAAAACACAACGCAAGAAAAATGTCAAGAGCTTCTAAGAATAACAAGAAACCAACATTACCACCAGAGCCAGCTCCACCTACTGTAGAGGTTACTGAGATGCCTCCATTCTTCTCTAAGATGACATGCACTACAAACTTCAGGTGTTCTTCTTGGGAAGCAATATATAAACTATTAGAAGAAGAAGAAACCAAAGTAGTTACAAGACAAGTCATGGTTCTAGATGAATCTACATCGACTTTAGAAACCAGCTGGGAAGAAGTCACAAATTCCCATATCCATCGAATTACAACTTGGCTAAACATTATTCCACACACTGATTTGGTCAAATGGATTATTTACGATGTGAACATCACAGATAGAAACTTCATAACCCTAAGGAAATGGACATTAATTGGGTCATTTAAAGCTGAAGATTTAAGAAGGATGTATAATTTGCCAAAGCCACATAAAATCTATAATGCACAGTTTCTGTTGGGCGCGGGATCCCCCAAGGCAAGTTTTGGGGCTTAAAGCCCAGATTTTGACCAAATCTGATGTAAAGACTCCATGTTTTATGGACACAGAGTGCGAATATTGTAAATGAGTCATAGGGTTGTCTAGCCTCATTTTTGTAATGTAATGTCGACTTTAGAAATCTATCCATGGTCCGCGGACCATGGGATTGTATAAATAGAGCGAGGCTCTAAGTTGCAAAGTGAGAGAATCAATGAATGAAATATTAAGAAGTGAGTCTTGTCTGAAGTGTAGAGCTGAGTCTTTGGGTTGTAGAGTAGGAGAAATATTTGCAGTTGAGTGCGCAGAGGCCTAGTAATCCGTGGCTAAGTGTGTGGACCCCTACAGCTGAGTGCACAGGGTAGGTTGAGTCTATAATCGATTGAAGTATTAATAAAGAGAAGTTTTATACCATTCTTGTGTATTTATTTACTATTTTCTGCATTGAATGTATTGGGTATAAATTCCATTTCTACTATTTATATGCTGCACGAACATATATGATTGTGTTGATTAAGGGGAAATAAGATAAGGTATCTGTTTACGTGAAGTTAACTAACACTTATAAGAAGATAAGTAAGATCCACTGTGTAACTTGGGAAATAGCACAGATCGCTGCCTTAATAGTGCGAAAGCACCTCAGCCCCTGGTTAGGGTTGCACAAAGGCGATTATAACAAATCGCGAAGGCCTTGCAGGTCAGGATAGTGCGCGAAGTGACCTGCATGAAGGTATTCACAGTTGGACTAAACTAACCCCTTAGACATCTCAAGGGTGTGGAAACTTGGTTCCAGCATCCCCCCATACTGCTTCGGGTGAGACCTCAGTATGCGCTCCGTGGGTTGTTTCCAAAAGGGCCAGTAGTAAAGGGATTTGTTTAGTTAATTAACTCTGAACCTGGGTCAGGCTCCCTCAAGCCAACAATTGGTTTCATTGCCGGGACCGGAATCTGCATAGAGATGTCTGATGTCGTATCATTGGAATCCAACTAAGAAGGAAATTGAAGGTTGGTTAGACAAAAGGATTCGTGAGTTCGTGGCGTAGAAAAATAGGAATTCACAACTAACAAAAGAAGAGTGGTTAGACTGCTACCTGTACATAGAGATCCACGAAATATTTTTCACATCATTCCCTATTGAGCTGTACGAGTGGATCGCGAAGCTAGCAGATAGTCGAGGAAGGGGGAAACTCGAAAATCTATTGTGTGGACCCCAGAGTTGGTGCGTAGATTGGAAGCATCAAAGAATAAGGTTGCACACGTTGTTGATCACTGGCTCGATCGGATTATAGAAGGATTCATTAGAGTTCACGGTAGATACTTTAGTCAGCAATGGTGAAGCAAAGCGACGCTTTCGTAAAGGACCATGAGGTAAGTACATAAAGTATCTGAATACTTGGATTAAAATGCTATTGTATGAAAAGAGGGTTATGTAATTACCTTGATGTCTGGAACTATGCGAAGTGGAAAAACCTACAGAAACGAAGGAAGTAAGGGACTAGAGAATAGCCCTTTGATTTCACCTTTGCGAGGGGACAAGGAAGAGCTCGCGAAGGTCTCGCTGTGAAGTGCGATCCATTTGATAAGGCAAAGGATTCTGCGCATACCACCCCCACCTAGACCACCACTAGTTTCATCGCCTTCACCTCCACATTCACCCGTACCACCTCCACCGCCACCACTGTGATTTAGTATGGCAAGCACGATAAAGTTTCTTGTGTTCAAGGGAGTAGTAAATGAAGATCCGGACCAGTTTTGGTTCGTGATAAGAGCCATATGGGAAGCACAGGGAGTTACAGATGATAATATAAAGAAAGCAACGCTGGCCATCTCTCTACAGGATCATGCGCTGACCTGGTATATTAAGCATTCTAACGACAATTTGAATGCAGAATCACAGATATCCAAATTGCGCTAAACAGAGAATTTAACAGGCCAAAGTTAGAAGTGTAGTCGATCATTGGATTCAAAGAGATCACAATGCTACCCTTGGGAGTTTTATTAGAGACTAAAGTGTACGATTCACGAAGCTAATATGACTTTGAAGGATGGACAAGACCGCAAACGGTTTATAGCATCACTAACGCTGCATTTGAGGAACGCATTATCACAACAGAGGTTAATGACTTAGGTAGAGGCCTTGGAGATTGCAATGAGGTTGCATGAAACCCCAATGCAGGATCCTAACTTGGGAGTTTAGTAGATCCATGCGTAGTTGAAAAAATTATGCCTTGAGATGCAGAGTCTAAAACACGATAGGACAACCCAACAAGAAGTTTATAAAGAGGTGTGGTGCGTAAAAGTCAAGGGTCAGGGTCATGATAAGGACCACTGCCTTGTGTTCGCAAATTACCTCATGAGAGGAGGATCGATGCCGTTAAGGCTAGAAGCATAAGTAGGACCTAGCATGACACTTGCTTTATGGTGCGCGATTTTTCAAATAGGAGGAAAGCATGCTACGAACAACTACCATTTTTTACAGAAGAACACACAGAATTTGCAACAATAGCTCTGTAATTTTTGTAGATCGGTTGGACACGATGAGCACACTTGTAGAAGCTATGAGCTGATGATGGATAGAACTCCCACCTATAGAGTTCAGGCTGAAACGCGGCCCCTAAACTAGAACGCAGGACTGGTGTGAACCAGATTTCAGGGACGGGAACAAGGCCGAGGTGGAGGAGGACCTAGAAGAGGTCACAGACAGCTGATGTGCTACAATTGTGGAGGGCTGGGACATTATGCCCATGATTGTATGAACCTAACTTGTCCATCATGTCTGTATTGTACCTTGTTTGATCATGAGACAGAAGATTCTCCTACGCTGATAGCTAGGATATGCAACAAGGGAGCACTACCACCTCCCCCAACTTAGAACCTGCAGATGATGAGGTCTGAGCCATGCAAGGAAGATCTAAATGTGAACATTGTGCTCTGAAGTGGAATTGTGACGGGAGATGATAAAGGCAAACAACCCGAAGATAGTACTTGGGTTCATAAGGCTTCGACAAAAGAAGAAAAGTTTGATTTGGAGTGTGCTAAGGAAACCTTCATGGAAGCTAAGAAGAGCTTCGTTGATGCCTCCACTCAGGAAGCAAAGATAGACCAGAGCCGGAAATGGACCCATCTATTTTTATGATGTTCCTGGAAACATGCATGAAGCTACTGCATGACAGTAAGGCTGTAAAATGATTGCAAGAACTCATTAAAAATGCATTGGGACTGCGGCAGGAGAGTTGTGCATAGTCTAGAAGATTGGAAAACACAAGACTATGACAAGGAGAGAAATGAGGCTAACCACGCAAATTGGAGAATATGAGATGGACCAAGTAATTCTAGACTTAAGATTGGATGTGAACATTCTGCCGAAGCAGACATGGGAGCACATGGGGAGGCCTACCCTGCAATGGTCTCCTATCCAACTGCGAATGGTGAATCAACAAAAGATAATACCTATGGGGAGATTGCAGACAATCACCATGGATATTGAGGGAGCGAGTGTGTTAGCAGACTTTGAAGTAATAGATATTGTTGATGACAACAACCCCTACCCCACGCTCTTAGGAATTGATTGGGCCACTGACATGAACGGGGTGATTAATCTGAAGAAGTACAAGATGATTTTTGAAAAGAAGTCACTACGTGTAGTTATAACTTTGGACCCCGCTGAAGGATTGCGCTATACAGAACTGGTGCATGATTATGAAAGCGACGATGATTCAGACCACATCTACAAAATAACTACATGAGAGAAAGATTGGGTAAATCCCACTGTGGATGGATGAATTTCGTGGGAGTGCGAAAGCTCCTGTACTTCGAATTCAGATGAGGAGATAGAGAAATGGCAGAACCAGCTACACGAGGCAACCATGCTTAATTGTAACATGATGAAAAGATTGCTGTGTTGCGTATTGACTAAAATGAGAGATCGCCTACTTATGATGGGTTAAGTGAGGTAGATACTTTCCTAGATAAGTTTGAAAGGGAGGTGCTGGAAAAGAAACTTTTCCAAGCCTTGAATTGGGTAGTGTGTGCTACGCTCACAAGGTGGTGGGGTACACACAAGGGAGCTTTGAAGACTAGCGCGCATGTAGGAGGATGATGTGCACACTGTTTGGGAAACCTATAGTGCGATTGGTAGATAAATACAATGGATGGGATGGTCCCCACGCGCATCTGTCCAGGTGGGTACAGGCATATGGTAAATAACCTATGCATATACACATTAAATGCACATTGGGAAATATGATCAATAAGCCTGTGTTGGGGGGGAAAATGGGCAAATGGCTCCTCAAGTTGGAATGATAGACTATGGATAGAATGAGCATGTAGAAGGTTATCCACACGGAAGCATTTAACGAGGTGTGCAGAGCACTGAACAAGGTATATAATGCACAACGAAGTGATTGGGACCTGTAGGTACTAGCAGTTTTATGGGCTTATAGCATGATGTGCAAGAAACTAATGGACTAGATGCCTTCTAGGCTGACCTATGGAGCAAACACTATAATGCCGATGGAGTATATCATGCCTAGTCCGCACATAGTAGCGCCCATGGATATGACGGATCACGGAGCCTTGGAAGAAGGGATCGCACAGTTGGAAGAGCTTAAAGAAGAACGGTTGGGACCTGATGAAGAGATCCAATAGGGTAATCTTAGTCTCCACGAACTCATGAAGGAAAGAGTTCAGTTAAGGGCAAAAAGCGCCATGACGGAAGAAGAAGTCAAGAATCTTGAGAAGGAATAAAGAAGGAATTTCTTGATAAAAAGGCCGTGGTGATAAGACAACAGGTGCATGGTTCCATTGACAAATTCAGAAGCTACCATCAAGAGTTGATCATTGTGATGCCTTGGATTTGGCCATATATTACTAAAGGGGTCACCGATGGTGGTGCAATGTAGATAGTAAAGTTAAAAGGTGGACTTTTCCCAAGAAAAGTGATTGATGGTTGGTTGAAGTCGTATACAGGTGGCCTAACCACCTGAATAGCCATGGGAAGCATAGTCTTAGTGCTCTAGGCAGTTGAAAGGAGGCGCGGGACTATAAACTACTCTACCCAAGAGCTGCACAATGTTAAGGCTACATGTAGTAGCAACGTAAGGGTAGCTGTGCTGTCGCGTGGGTTGGCTGGAAAATGACTTTTATAGTCACTATTCATGATGTGATGCTTGGTTTGAGACCAAATGGAGCAGGTAGTAGGAATTTAAGGTAGGCTTTATGGATTAGATTTGAGAAATCTCCCCGAATGTTGTGTTCGATGTATCATGTTCACAAGGCATCCGACTCGGCTTCCTAAGGATAAAAGGGTTGCAGCCTAGTGGGGCCTCTCGTTATATACTCGATGGTACGGGGAGAACAAATCCATACTAGGGCTATCTAATGTTGAAGCTAATGACATCTGCTAGGTTTAAAGATGTTGGAACACGTCTTTGGCCTAGACCTTCTAGATAGGATCGTTAATGTCAAATGCACCTTAGGTTAATTGAATTCATTTTTATTTGATCTTGAGTTAAGTTTTAGTTTTCAAGTCTTAGAGATGCTACTCGAAAAACCTTCAAATGCAACTAAATGAGATAAGACCCTTTCAATTCGATGAAATGCTTACACTAGAGAGGGTAGAAACTACTCAATCAAATGCAAACAATCAAGAAACTGAAAACGAAATGATCTTTCACTACCTTACTTTTTCAAACAAATAAACTAATGAAAAATGCATTCCAATTCCTAATTTCTTGAAAAGCACTTACCTATTAGTCCTTTCAAAAATAAAAAATGCTCTTCCTTTTTCGAATGCTGATGCAATTCTAGTCTTTTAAAATATGCAAATTATAGTAACATAATGATGCAACAAGCTATAATTTCATACTTTTTCATGAAACAATGAAACAAACTTTCGCATACAATCTTTTAGTGAAAAAATTCTCGAGATAATGAGCTCTTCAAGCAGATGAAAACATGAAAAGAGAATTTCATTTAGATCAATGAAACATCGACTTTACCAAACACGAGACCAACAACGTAATCTATGCTGGAAAGAGACGTTCAAACTAGTAAATGAAACTTTTTCAAACTTGTGCAAAAGGAGGTCAAAGTCATAAAAAGGACCAAAAAACAAATGCAAGGAGTAAACACACCTACAACCTGACTTAGTGAGTTCAAAACTATGTAATGGGAGACCAACTAGATGCCCTAGTGTCGTTGGCCACTCAATCACTTGATCAATCAAATAGAAATATGACAAACCAACAAGTAAACAAAACCAAATAAAAAGTAGCATTCTAATCAGGGAGAAAATGGTCAAAAAGGCCTACGGGGTCAAAACCACAAGAGCAGAACACACTGGCCAAGATTGCGGACACGCCCTAATCTTCACTTATAGGCATCGGCGCAACTACCTAACTGACAACAAGCGCCAGAGGTCGATGGGCGCAACTATTTCTCAGCAACTTGTGCTGGTTGACACGACTGTCAGCAGATTAAGCATGCTAATTGAGGTAGCTAAGAAAAAATAAAAAAAATTTCAATGCAGGGACCAGATCCACTACTATGAATTTTAGACTCAAACCAATAAACAAGAGAAAAGAAACAGAACCAAAGGGAAAAGGTGAAACTAGAAAATTTCTCACGAAATCATGAAATCTGAAACAAATAAAAGGATTGGTATTCCCCAGTGGAGTCACCAATTTGTGGTGAAGTAAAATTATAAGTGCGGACACGAACGAATTCCTCTAGCTCAATAATGGGTCTAGCCACAATAGATACATACTATGGGAGATTTCCTTAGGTTAGAATCAATCAAGAGGGCCTAGCTCTTAGTCACTTATCCTTCTTGATGATGTCCTCACTTGCTCACTCCAGCAATCTCTCGCTTCCTTCTTCAAGCTCCTAAAACAAGTAAACAACAACAACACACAAACATAATAATAGACAAATTGTAATTCAACCTACTTAAAAATTCAAGAAACATTAAGACATGGATATCTAATATTACAAAACATGTAGGAAATCAATCGATAGTTTCATATATCAATATCAAAGAGATTTTACAACCACTCATCTTGGTGTTGCAGTCTTCCTATGAAAAGACCAGGTTCCCACACACTTCTACTAGCATTCCATGATGGCTTCAAACAACAATAGTTTAAGAGATTTTCCCTTTAGGCTTCACTCCAAACCAAAACACACTTCTCCCTCACACAACTAGATAGCTACAACTGGTAATAGCTTGCTTGTCTACTCCAAAATAACATTAACACTCAACAGTAACTCTGCCAAAACTATCATTTGTGAATAGTTTGTGCTTGGGAAGAAGGGAGGTTTATATAGGAAATATGGATGGGAGATGGATCCTCTCCTCATGGGAGAAGGACTTATCCCTTGAGGTGGTTCCATCATTATAGGGGAAAGGAGCCCAAACTATCATCCTCGACCCCATCCGGCCAAACCATTTACCAAACTTATGTTACGGAGCTTCTAGAGCTGGAAGCTTCAGCTCTAATTTAAAAAACTTTCCATAACAGGACCATCATGACTGAAACACAACTCAGTCACTCCAGTCAGTGTGAGGAGTAGTGCTAATCTCTACACATCGGCGTGGGGGAGACAAGGGCCATTAGCACTGGTCTTATAAACTGGGCAAAACAAAAGTTTTAGGGGAAATGGTGCAAAAGGGAAATAATCAACTTATGAAGAGGGACATAATGGGAGTTTCTTCATGAAGGAAAAGCATGCGAGGTTCATTGTAGAGGTCCTCTAGGATCAAGGAATGGGGACAATGACAAAATGTTGTGTAATACTCACTGCAGAGATAACACACCCAATTAAACTGGACTTTTCGGTGCATTGGGTGACTAGAGCGATATCTGGTGCCGACACTTCATCTGCGTGACACTTCCTCATAACGTTTCTTGCCAAAATCTGTGTGGCCACCTTGACTGCAAGATCACAGATTCTCGAGATGGCATAGCCTTGTGGCTTCTTCACAAGCTTGAATTTCTCCTTCATGGCCTCTGTGAGGGCCTATTTTCCACCTTTTCCGCAAAACATCATGGCTGGATTTTCCCCTGTATAGGGTAGCCGAGTGAACTTATGGATCAACCTATTGGTGATGGGTATCAGTTCCTCCAACCACAGACAACAATCGTGCACAAAAAATAGCAATTTCTTGATGACCAATACTATAACAGGTGTGTGATTATAGTGCGACACCCACAGTGATATGAAAATGGGGCTCTTAGGCTTCTTCTCTAGCTTACAAGAACCTCTCCCACTTCCAAAGCTTGAATTTTCCCAAGTCTATTTGATTAACCAATGCAAAATTAAGAAATGCTTGAAAATATGGGTGTATGCTTGTATTTGTTTCAAACTGGTTAAGTGTTGTAAATTCTTGTGCTGAAACTGATATATAAATGCATATAACAACAAAAAAAAATAGCAGAGATAATGCAGCAATAAAACACACACAGAAACAACAATATTAATTAGGAGTTCACCCACAACTCTTGGGTTACATCTCTGTGAGCTCTAGTTAATTCAACTAGGCTCTCTAGGATTATGGTATTAGTCTTTTTTACAAGCTCTTGGCCCAACTCCTATTGTTCTTACACAAAAATAGTGGGTTCAGACACCATTTAATCCCCTTGGCTCTTGAAGCTCTGAATTTTGGCTCTTGGCTCTTGGCTCTGGCTCTTGGGCTCTTGGTTATGGCTCTTGGCTCTAACTCTAGCTCTTTGGCTATGGTTCAGGCTCTTGGCTCTGACTCTAGCTCTTTGGCTCTTTGACTCTCCGCTCTGGCTTCTTTCTACCTTCTGCAACCTTCACACTCTCTAGCATTTCACTTGAACTTCAAGTGACCCTAAAGGCTCCCTCAGCTACTCTTTTTCTTCTGCATTGTCTCAACACTGTCTCCTTGGCTTCTACAGTTTAGCAACTCAGCCACCATCAACAATTTAGTAGCCCTGTGCAGTATCTCTTTGGCTCTCTATCGCTCTACTCTCTCAGTTCTCTGCTGCTACTAATTTTAGCATTCAGCAACAAACAATAACTTGGCCATTGTTCAACAACCCAACAACCCTCTTTCTTTGACATTCATGGCTTAAAAGCCAAATCGCAATGCCTATTGGTTTTCCCTTTCAGGCTCTATTACTTCCGGCCATGTCTGCTTGAATCCCTTCTTTGGTGTTCAAGAATCATTGTATAACGTACTCAGGGGAGGCAACCACCTATTTCTACAACGGGTGAGGGCGTCGGTGCTTGAAATCCCTTAAAAACAGTCGTTCTATGTTTTACAGAGAGAACACTGTAAAACATGGAAAAATCACAAAACACATAATTCAGGACATCAAAGTTTTATAACTGCGCCCTGTATTCCCATCGGGTCCACCTATTGGTCGCTGTTGCTTATCGCAATGGATCTGTCCCTTTGTATTTCATTATTTAATGAAATACGTGTAAATACTTTGAAAAATGGCATTTGGCAGATTTCAAATGTTATACATTTTCATTCCTGAACCCTTTCGGGTTTGGTTTACATCGCATCACACTTCCCCTTTGTATTTCGCTTAATAAGCGAGATATATGAAAATGCATTAAAAATGCCTTTTTCAGCAGACTTTAAAATATATAAAACCTGGTTTATATCACCATCTGGTCCGGCCATCGGATCTCTCGTATACATACATACATACATACATACATACATACATACATACATACATATATATGTGTGTGTGTGTGTGTGTGTGGACCCGCTCCATGTGTTGTGCTATCGCAATACTGCGATACGACAAGTCACAATCACAGATTGCACAAGTCTAAGGCCTCTTTATATAATGGTCTATGCCAACGCTGATTGTGGTCTTTGCTTGATCAGCTCATCACACATCGGTAAGTCACCATGCCTGTGGATAAGTCCTTTTCCTTTGGATTTAAGCGATGCGAATTTCGGTAATCGTATGTCACGATGCCTTAAGACCTGAGGTTCCTCCTTTATATAGCCATCTACTGATGCGATATCAATGCTTCTCAGACCAATCAAAGTGGGCCATGTGGCCCAATCCCAGCCTACCATGTGTCAGTTGTGGATTGGCCCGTGAGCCTATAATCAAAATTTTCAATATAGTTCAAAATTTAATGAAATTGCCTCCTTTTCTAAGGACATTTGGCAATTTTCATTTTACAATAACTCCTTCATCCAGAGTCCATTTTCACCCATTCAAGTTGCGTTGGATTCAAAATGAGAAGATCTCTTCAACGAGACTATTTCTGGGAGCAGCCTGCGACTTTCATTTTCCTCTGATTTACAAAGGATTTGTGCCATTTGACACCTTTTACCTCTTGCATGAAGTCTTTTAGACTTAGAGGTTTTTCCAGGATCCATTTTTGGATCACACCTTCCCACTAAAAGAACTTTTGGTCTCCAAAAGGCTGATATACTGATCTAAATAGTAAATGAGAGTGACTCACCTTCTTCTTTCAGCCTCCCTACACTTGCCTTTGCATAGTTCCTCTAAACCAAAGTTTCTGACCACTTCCCTTCTCTGGATGGGCTGGTTTTCTTGGGAAGAGTTGTCTTCCTCCTCGCCTTACTATAGAACTTCTACTAAAATGGTCATAGAAGGTAGTTTGAGCTTCTTTGCCTTGATCATTAATCCAAGGTGACTCAAAAAATGTTAAGTACATCTCCTCCACAAAACTTTCATTTGTACCTATTTGACAAGTTGCCAACAACTGTTAATGACAACAGGCATACAAACCACAACTAGATGGACTAACTCCTACTTCAACAAAGGAAACAGATTTTCAGATCTTGTGAACACCTCCATGTCTTAAATATACATACAAATGATGGACTAGATAACAAGCCCACAAAGCATGCCTTTAAACCAGATGACTCTTCAAGTCAAGCATGTAGAAAAAGACCATTAGGACTCTTTTTCAAAAGATGAAACTTTCATCATTATCTCCATTTGGAGACCATTTTAACTTCTTCCAAGTCAACATGGCATCACATGCATGTCAAAGCAATCAAACCTGTAAGTTAATTACACATACATGTTCAAAAACAAGAAAATTATTGACATCCCTTTGTTCATGCATCTCAAGCTCATGCATGCATTTCATCCCTCAAATTTCACTTAAGCAAACTATACTTTTGAAGTTGAAATGAAATATAATATAGATGCATCAATAGACATGCAATCTTAATCAGATAAGAAATCTAACAATTCCTTACCAAACCCTTCCAAAGGTACTACCTTTGTCTGCACATCAACATCAACATGTGAATCATTTTGAGACACATCATTCATGGAATATTCACTTCCATTTCTACAATATTCTCTTTCCTTTTTCTTCAGTTTTGGTTGAAGCATTGTTGGATTCAGTTTACAACACTTTGCAGAAAGATGTCCTTGCTTATGGAAGTAAGTGCACTACATGTGCATCCTCTTGATAGCATGATTTGCCTTGTCCAATGGACCTTTGGCTTCTTGCTTATTTTCCTTCTTGTACTTCCTATATGCGGCCATTCTCTTCCAACATCTAGAAACATCATGGTTATCCAAAACACAAAAGGAACATGCAACTCTTTCCCCATACTAATGTGGAAATTTATCATGCTTTGCAAAATCAAAAAGAATATAATTAGAGCCAGATTTATACTTGCCTCTTTCACCTTTATTTCCTTCATGAGGAGGTGAAGCAAATGAAGAAGTGGCTCCCTTTGGAACACCATCAAACTCTTCAAGGATGTTAGAGTCTCCCTAACTCTTTGGTTCAAGTGTGTGCTTCTGAACACCTGCATCCTGCAATTGATGGTTCAAGATATTGTATTCCTCTTGGATACAACCTTCACACTTTTGAGGTATAGGACATGAAATGAAACTCCTTCTTGGGACTATTTCAATGGATTTCATGGCAACTTTGGAATTCTCTCCATAAGACTGTCCATAGCCAAGACCCAAATATTTAGGCCTTTCCTCAACCATTATTGGTTCAACAATACGTTGTGCATGCTTTCCCAAGCCCTTTCCTTCATAGCCCATCTTGGACATTAGCTTGGAACCTATGCCTTTAGTATGTTTCTCAAAAGAACCAATACAAGAATTCTCAGAGGAATTTGAAGACAAATTGGAATGGCTTACCTCTTCTTCAAGCTGGTACTTAACTAAGGCTTCTTGGGCAACAAAGAGCTATGTTTCCAACTCATACATCCTCTTCAGGTTCATATTTGCAATATGAATTTGCCTCTCCATTTCCTGCAATTTGTTAGCAAGCAACTGCTTCTCTTCCTTCATGGAATTCAGTTGCTTTGTAAGCATGCTACTCTTCCTTCCATTCTCATACATTTCTCTCACCATTTCCATCATGGTGGACAATTCTTGCTTCATGTCTTCATCAAAGAATATTATGAAGAGAGAAAAATTTGAGGACCCACTGGTGGAAGTTGTCATTATGCCAATGAACAAAAAACTTCAACAAGATAAATTAAGATGTTATTTAAGCAACCTCTTGCAACAAACCTCTTGTGCTTTGGATTTCCTTGAGGTCCTTTGGGATAGAAGAATGCCTTCAGCCCTTCTCCTTCTTATCCTTCCTGGACTGAGCTATCAATAGCTTTCCCTTCACCTCTGCAAACTCAACAAATAGTCAGTCTGCAAACAAGCATACAATCAGCCTTTTGTTGTTTAAACACCTTTTAGACAAGCAGTCTTTGCCATGTCACTCAAGCATTCTAATATAATCCTTCCTTGAAGGTGTGGTTAATCAATATTAAGCTTCAATACCGCCTGATCTGAAAATAGGACTCTTAGGCTTCTTGTCTAGCTTACAAGAACCTCTCCCACTTACAAAGCTTGAATTTTCCCAAGTATATTTGATTAACCAATGCAGAATTAAGAAATGCTTGAAAATATGGGTGTATGCTTGTATTTGTTTCAAACTGATTATGTGTTGTAAATTAATGTGTTGAAACTGATATATAAATGCATATAATAGTAAAAAAAACAATAGAGATAATGCAGCAATAAAACACACACAGAAACAACAATACTAATTAGGAGTTCACCCACAACTCTTGGGTTTACATCTCCGTGAGCTCTAGTTAATTCAACTAGGCTCTCTGGGATTATGGTATTAGTCTCTTTTACAAGCTCTTGGCCCAACTCCTTCTGTTCTTACACAAAAAAAGTGGATTTAGACACCATTTAATCCCCTTGGCTCTTGAAGCTCTAGCTTTTGGCTCTTGGCTCTTGGGTCTGGCTCTTGGGCTCTTGGGTCTGGCTCTTGGGTTCTTGGTTCTGGCTCTTGGCTCTAACTCTGGCTCTTTGGCTTTGGTTCGAGCTCTTGGCTCTGACTCTGGTTCTTTGGCCCTTTGGCTCTTCTCTCTGGCTTCTTTCTACCTTCCGCAACCTTCACGCTCTTTGGCTTTTCACTTGAACTTCAAGTGACCCCAAAGGCTCCCTCAGCTACTCTTTTTCTTCTGTGCTATCTCAACATTTCCTCCTTGGCTTCTATGCTTCATCAAATAGACCACCATCAACAATTTAGTAGCCCTGCACAATAGCTCTTTGGCTCTCTATCGCTCTTCTCTCTCGGCTCCCTGCTACTACTACTTTCAACATTCAGTAGCAAACAATAACTTGGCCACCGTTCAACAACCCAACAACCCTCTGTCTTTGAAATTCATGGCTTAAAAGCCAAATCACGATGCCTGTTGGTTTTCCCTTTTGGGCTCTGCAACTTCCGGCCATGTCTATTCGAATCCCTTCTTTGGCATTCAATAATCATTGTATAACGCACTCAGGGGAGGCAACCACCTATTTCTGCAACGGGTGATGGCATCGGCGCTTGAAATCCCTTAAAAATAGTTTTTCTATTTTTTAAATAGAGAATGATGTAAAACATGGAAAAATCTGTAGAACACATAGTTTCGGACTTCAAAGTTTTATAACTGTGCCCTATTCTCCCATCAGGTCCACCTATTGGTCGTTGTCACTTATTGCAATGGCTTTATCCCTTTGTATTTCATTATTTAATGAAATACGCGTAAATACTTTGAAAAATGGCATTTGGCAGGTTTCAAATGTTATACATTTTCATTCCCGAACCCTTTCAGGTCTGGTTTACATCGCATCACACTTCCCCTTTGTATTTCGCTTAATAAGCAAGATATACAAAAATGCATTAAAAATGCCTTTTCAGTGGACTTTAAAATATATAAAACCTGGTTTATGTCACTATTGGGTTCGGCCATCAGATCGCTGCGTATATATATATATATATATATATTATATATATATATATATATATATATATATTATATATATATATATATATAATATATATATATATATTTATATATATAATATATATTATATATATATAATATTTAGTCAATCATGAAAAATGAAACCTATTGGTAATAGGGAGCTAACAGGGCCACACACACACACACACACACACATATATATATATGTGTGTGTGTGTGTGGTGTGTGTGTGTGGCCCTGTTAGCTCCCTATACCAATAGGTTTCATTTTTCATGATTGACTGGGGAAGTGCCAAATATGTTCATCCTTTTTATACTGCAAAGGTTCCATATGTTGATCAATCTTCACACTGCATAGGTTGTTAACTTGTGCCACAATTGATGATTAACCAGACAACTTAATCCTGGCTAGATCATGTTTGAATTTCACTTGTCTAAAAATAGAGAATGGAGGTCTGCACAAACAGTTTAAACTTGGCAGGCCAATAGTTAGGCAGGGAAGCAAAGGGTCTCAACAACTTAATCTGAGCCCTGGAAGAAATAAGGGTAGACTTAGATAGGAGGGCAGCCAAAAGAAAAGAGAAGGATCAAGGTTTGCCAGTTCAAGTGCACCCAATGAGAATGAAGAAAAAGTGCTAGGTATACTAGGTTGGGTAGGTAGTTTTGAGGGTATAAAGGCATGGTTTGTGAGCAATTTGCTCTTTAGAATGACTTGCCATCTCATAAAATCATGGGGCACCATGGCAAGGTGGCTACAGATCAAATGAAGCATGACTAACTCCCCTCCTCATCTTCCCAAAGAAACATTTACTAACACTCCCCCAAAAGGGTAAAGAGATCTGCTCATTACCTTTAGCCCCTTTAGCCTACTTCATTCCATGACAAAACTAAGTAAGAAGATGTTTTACCTAGGCAAAACAAGCCACTTTTCTTGTGTAAAAAGTCTTTATTTTATCTTGCCAAAGTTTCCTAAAGCTTCACCATTGGTCATTCTTTCCTCCCCCCTTGGCCTAAGTTTTCACTTTATAAAACTTAGCCTAAGCCATACAAATCCATCCCCCACAATCATATTAACCTACTAACCTTATTATATAACTCCTATGAATAGCTTCCCACTCCTTAGTATATAAATACATAGAAAACCCCAAAAAAATAAATACCCCCACCCTGGGCTAACTATAGCCATATTTTACGTTTTTTTAGGGAGTCATTAGCCCACCAGGGGCCAATAACAACCCTCCACACACCCATCGGGATTTATATATAGCCTTTGGCTAAATAAATAGCCTAAACCCACAATTTTTTCCCGAAAAACCCACTTTTCCTAAGTCCGTAGATACGCAGAAAAACATTACAAAACATAAAAAATTAACGTGGGTCTGCCACCGTTAAAGACCCGCTAGCTTGATCACCTGCCAACTGTCTGATTGCTGCTCCTAGATCTGACGGTAGTCAGCGATTTCGGAAGCCCCAACCCACCGAAGAATAGTTTCCGGGGGATGGGCGGTATTTCTGCGGTACTGAGGACGCGTGTCAAGCGCTTGGTGTGTTCGGAGCCCCCTCCCCCGAAATCACTTTCCCCCAAAAGCGGTGCGATATTACCGCTTACCACTTGCTCCCTCCCTACTGACATCATGCTCATATCACCTGATGACATCATCCACCATGTCATCCGCCACGTCATATGCCACGTTAGCATCTGTACCCACTAAACGACAAAATGACGTCATGCTGACATCATCCCAAAAAAGCGCCCATAACCCGCCAAAGTCAAAATTTGCAGGTAAAAAGGGTAAATGTGATGTTTTTTACCATTTTCTATTTGTTTTCTCTGCACAGCTGTACATGCAAATTACGTCGAAAACACCATTTTCGACCGTCCAAATCTGCCAACCAGCAAGCACAGTGCCCAGCTCCGCCCCTCGACCCACCTGGTCGCCTACAAGTCGCCCATTTCACCGGGAATACAGGTATTTACCATCAATTCGCTCCCGACCCTATTTTCCATTAGTTTCTCTGTAAAATTAGCACCAACACCCACAATTTAAAGGAGAAAACACTGTGTTGCTGCCCACAAATCCTCCATAAGCCTCTGAGGTGCCAAATTCACTGAAAATCCATACAGTCATCTGAAATTGAGCTCGTCCAGCCCTATAAACTCCGCAAAGAACCTTCGAGGCTATCTTTTGCCCACAATTGAAGTCCACTGTGCCAAAAAGCCCACTTCTCCTGCTTCTCCAGCTGATATCATTCCACAGAACCTAATTCAAGCCAACAAACCAGTTCTAACTGTGAAAATCCTGGGGAAATCTTTGAAGCCATCCTCTTGCTCATTTTTTTCCTACACAGAGACAAGAGTTCCAATTCTAAAAGCAATACAGCTAAGCCATGGAAGGTCCAGTGGCCTTAAAAATCACCCCCCTCAATGCACCCCACAAAGAGTTAGAACATTTTCCTTCGACTGATAAAGATTACCTAATCCAAGACCTTGAAGGTTTCCAAAACCATCTTCAGGCAGTCTGTGAGCTTAGAAATAGTTACTTGAATTAGGAGGATGTATGTGGTATTTGGGAATCAAACTTGCCCAAATATTACCTCCCCTCTGTGAACATCTTCCCTGAGATCATCCACCTCTGTTTTGAGAACTATGAGCCAACAAACAGAGCAGTTAAAATTCCATCTGGGATTACTCTTTTCTATATCACTCCTGATTCTATCAACCAGATGTTGAACATTAAACCAACACACAACCAATTTCCTCTTACCATGAAGTAGTTGCTGGATGAAGGTCCCAAACTCTCCAGCACAGAAATAACCATAATTGCCAAAGTATTTATGAGGGTAGATAGCCAGCCCCAACACCCACCTCCTTTTCACTATGCCTCCTTCATTGGAATGGGTAGGTTAGTGGTTGATATGATATCTTTTGTGTTGGGGTTCAAGATAAGTGAGCACATTGATGAAACCATATTGGTTATGTTGTCTATTTTTACCCCAGGGCAACCCCCTGCTGTCAGGTACAATTATGCTAGGTTTATTGCCAATAAGATGCATGACCAATTGTTGAGGTTGGACAGGGAGGGAATCTTCAAATATTCTTCCTATATATATCATCTATTTTTATATTTCCAGTCAGATATCTTCCAATTCCCCATTAGAAAATTGGACCACAAAGGGGAGAGGAGGTCTTTTATTTTTTGGACTCCAATCGTTCATGATATACGCACCTCTCCCTACTCTTATTGTGAGTTTATTGATCTATTTGTGTACCCTGTCTCTTGCCTCTTGATGAGAACTCCTCCTCCCAGATTGACACATGATATGCAAAGGATACTACAGCTCTCCAAGAACTATAGAATAGGTGACTGGTATTTCTACTAGAATCACACTATTCTCAGGATATATGGCTGTGAGCTGTTCCCCTACAGGCTACCCAGATATGTGCCAATGAGACTCTTTGCCTTGGAATATTTCAGGAAATTCATCAACTCATATTTGAGCCACTTCCATAGCACAAATAAAAAGGCCCAATTAAAACTCAGAGACCAATTAGGCCCCTTTGTTATGAACAAGAAAGAGGGATGGAAGGAAGCTGATGAGCTATTGGGTCAAACATACAGACTCAAGAGAAGCTTTTGGTGGGTACCTTACGACCCATATGGCTTCATCAACACAAGAAGGATAAAATATAGGCTAGCATCCTATGAACACTGCCGCATCCCTGACATAGAAAAATATGCCAACCAAGATGAGTGGTTGGAGGGAACCCTAGTTGAAGAGTTAACTGAAGAAGAAAAAATGGAACAAACCATGAAAGATTTGGAAAAAAATCTTGACTTGGAATCTTGTGGGCAGGTGTCTTTCAAAAAGCCACAGCCAACTGGGGAGAGCTCATCAACTACCACAACTACACAACAGGTTGCCCAGGAAAGGACTACACGAGTAATAGGGACAACAAAGGGAAAGGAGTTGGTAGTGCCAGAACAAGAAATCATGGAAGAGAAGCCTACTACTTCAAAGGAACACAGCCAAGGGGAAGCCCCTTCATTACAAACACAAGCACCAAAGGTACCAACACTGCAGACTCCCCTTCCTGAGGATAAAAGCAAGAAAAGGGACCGAGAAGAGACCACACCTGGAAGTGGGTCAACAGGTCAACAAGAGGCCAAGAGGCAAAGAGTAGATCCTCCTAAAGAGGACACTGTCGAAGACATTACTGAAAGCCCAAGAGGAGAGAGAGCCGTTAGCCAATAGACTTCTACTAGCTCTCACAGATAAGAAGGAGGGAGACAGCATGGAATGGAAGTCTCCTCCTCAAGGTCACAAGCAAAGAAACCATCAGACATCAAGCAATCATTCAAGGAGATTAAGGCTCAGAATGTGTCATTAAGAATTCAATTATATGACCAGTTTCTTAAGATGACACCCTCCAAACAGCATAGACTAATGGCAGCCTATGACATGAAGGAGGAAAAGATGATTTTCAGTCATTTCAAGGCCAAAGTTCAACAGCCCCAGTCTGCAGCTGACTACATAAGGACCAATCTAGAGGTCCTTGCCAAGGAAATTCACCCAATGGATCAAATCGAATTACACAAGCAAACAGGTGAAATGGTCTATGCCACACTGGCAAACAAAGCAATGCTGGCCCACCAATTGAAAGCGTCACTGAGTAACACATCTACTCAATTGGAATTAGAGAAGATCTCTTCTCTAGCCAAAGACAACCGCATAAAGACTCTGGAGGAAATAATTGTTGAGTTGGGACATGATCCCAAGGATGCCAAGGCCACCAAGGCATTGATAAAAAAGAAGGAGGATATTGCTGCCCTCAAAAAGCAGTTGAAGCTGCCTGTAACCATGCATCCCCAAACAGCAGAGCTAGCACAAGAAAAGGCAGAAGAGGATGTCATGGATATATTAATGAGGATGAACCAAAGGTTGATATAGACAGAGCAAGAGCTGGAGAAATAATTGCAAAATAAGCAAGGAGAGTCAACCTCCCAGCCACCCCAAACAGCTCCAACAATTGGCTCTGCTTCCCCCACAGACACAGCAATTCCTCCCACTGAACCACCAGTGACAACAGGTACTGAGACCACAGATGCTACAACAACAACAACAAGAGAGCGTGAGGCCAGAATGAAAATGGAGGAAATGATGAAAGCAGTGAAAGAGCTAGTAGCTCAAATTTCAGAGCTCAGAGAGACAAAAGAAAAACTAGGCAAGTTAGAAGTGAGCTATGACAAATAAAAAATGACAGTAGCAGAGAAGACCAGAGAAGTGAAGGCCCTAGAGAACAAGGTGAAAACAGTGGAAAAGGATCTCACCTTACATAAACCTCTGGAAGATATTAAAATGATTTTGTGGACTAAGATTGGCCAGTCCATTACCGACCAATGGAGGTCAATTCAGACAATGTATGAGAAAATGGAATTAATAGACAGGGCACAAGAACAAATACAAAGGGCCTGGGCATCATTAGGAAATATGCCTGATTAGGCCAATGCACTTATCCATTTTTTGAACACCAATACCAAGGAACAATTGGAAGCTTTAGAAATCAATGACAGGATATACACCATTTTAACAATAAAGAAGGTGCTAACGATGAGGACTCTTATACAGACTCTGCAAAGAAGGTGTCAGGAGATGCAAATGGATATTAATACCTTCACAGAGAAATTGACAAGCTTGCAGCAAAGGGGTTTACCCAGTCTAGTAACAAGCAATCAAAAGCTGTTATCTCATCAGCAATATGCTCATCGGGTGAACATGTATGTGACAAATCAGACCACTGCATCGTCCAGCAGCTCAGAAAACATAGGACCTCCTTCTGGACAAAGCTTGTATGACAAATTGGAAGGATTATTTTTCATAGAACATGAAATAAATCATCTGTTTGAGGTCAAGCCCAATTTTTACAGATATACTGAAGCTGATGAGATACTAATAAAGATACAAAGACACCAATTGCCCACAGAACGCTGGTGGCAAAGTATGCTGGAAGTTTTGCCTAAGTAAATCTGGATCCTTTTTGCCTGTACAGCTGGTCAAAGGGCAAGACACGTGGCAGAGGTAAATGAAGGAGCTCAGGCCAGGATCATGACACATTAAAGATGAATCTATAGCATGTAACAGATCAGGACAACAATGTGGGAAAGCAAAGCAAAGACATAACTTCCAGCCGAATTCCAGGGTGAAAAAGTCTAAAATATCTTGTTAGTAAAGCAACCAGCACAACTACAATAACTCTTGCCTTCATTTCTGCCTTTATTTCTCTGACAAAGTAGCTGAAGGAAGTTATTACTCCTTATATTATCACTGAGATATTTTGTAGACTCTCTTTTTGTATAAATACCCCCCCAAAGAATGTATTCGGGGTTGGTGATTCTCCCATTTGAACTGCACTGTAACTCAGATATTGATTAATACAAAGGGCATTGAAATGCATTATTGTTCGATCTTCTGACTGTGGATGTGATGATGTTGGACTTTGCTACAGAATTCCTGCGTCTTTCTTTGGCTCAATAAGTTATTCTAACTATGTTTGGTCTTTTCTATGTTTGCAAGTATCATATATGTTTCATAATCTTAACAACAGGGAAAAAGAATAGCCCAGAACTTGTTTAAATACACTCTGTGTTCAATTCCTGCTGTTATCTATGTTTTCCTCACAATTAGTTCAAATAGAAATTCTTAAATGCTTCTATCTCTGCTAATTCTCTCATTTTGAACATTCTCAAGGAATTCTTCACTGCTCCTTGAAAGTTTTCAAGCACCTTCCCTCTGCCACTAGGACAGAGGATCCTTGACTGCCATTTACTCCTTGGCCTACATCCCATCTATCATTGGCTTTGATATTGTTCCAAACTAATTATATTTCTCTATAGTATTGTCTTTCATCTCAAAAACACACTTAGTAGCCCACTGCCATAGACTCCATTGCCCAATGGAATTAAACCTATCAGACCTACATCCTACCTCTGCTTGAAATAACCATCCAAACCCATATAAATACACAACTCTGCACATCATAACTAGTATAAAACTTAGTATAAACAAAATTAAAACATATAGAGAGAGCCCTCTCTGGATGCAATTTGGCTAGAAATCGCATCTAAAAGACTAGTTAGTGGTTACCTCAGCCGTATTCCCTTTTCTCAACAAGTTTTGGGGAACAACCTGAGTGTTAACATCATTGGCGACTCCACTGGGGACTAATGAATGTCTGCTACTATTATCTAAACTCTAAAGCTACAGATGAAGTCTGAAGCTAGCCAGGAAGCCTTTGAAATTATCCTTGCTATGCTATCACAAAGGTAGATAAAAACTACTTCACTTCAACTCCAGTTTAGTTTTTAGTTTCTAGGCAGCTGCCTCAAAGATTTGTTAGGCCACCCTTGTTTCAAATCTCCCTAAAAGAAGGCCTCAAATTCTCCTACATTCTAGTAGCTTCCTTTAAAAATATTGTCAAAACTTGTATCTTCCAAGAATTCCTAGAAAAATACCAAAACATAATTAGAAGCTGGCCCAAAGAAGAAAACTAAACACACCAGGTCAAACTATGACCCAAATCCTCCAGCTATTTTTGACAATCCAAATCTGATTGCTGAAAGCCTTAGGAAATCAGAAAATCAAGAGAGTTTTGCTGATTCAAACCTTGAACCAGCCCAGCAGAAACCTATTCAAACTAAAGCTACCACAGCTAATCCTCAAACCCTCATTCCCACTCTGTAGCTTCTTCCAGTACACCTTCATTACTCCAAACTCTCTTTTCTACCCCTCCATCCACAACACTTATCTCAGCCCATAGCCCTGTGCTTCCAGTTGTCCCACCTTTTCCTGCCAACATGGCAAATAGATATGCTCCCCTGCAGTTGCCTGCCAACCCAGGGGATATGCCATAGGATTACCAGGGAAAAATTACCTATTTTGATAGTACAGGCACTTACACTGCTCAACAACATACCAAGAGAATGACATATTATTTCGAAAACTATAAGATTGATGATAATGATGTTAGGATGAAAATTTTTGTCCAGAGCTTAACTGGTGATTTGAGGGCATGGTTTAGGTCACTGCCCCCAAATACAATAGCCAACCCAGATGCCCTTTATCAAAATTTCCTAAACAAGTGGGAGAAGAAAAAGGACCCTTTACACATCTTAACAGAATATGAGAATCTAAAAAGAGGCCCACAAGAGACCGTCCAAGATTATTGTGCCAGATTGAATAATACATACCTTGCTATTCCAATAAATCTTAGACCACCACCAGACTTGGCATTAATTAAATTCCCTGATGGTTTTGACTAAGACATGGCTTACCAACTCAGGGAGAGAGCTCCTCCTAGTCTTGAAGATATGCAGAGCATAGCTGTGAGTGTTGAAGCTAATCTAATTTCCAAACGAAATCGAGCTAGGACTAAAAGAAGAACAACTTTCAAAGAGGAACCCTCTGCCTTTGAACAAAAACTTGATGCAATTATTAAAGGCATGGACAGGTTAGGAGACAGAGTGGAAACTATTGAAAGGAAGTCTTCTTGGGACAGCCAACCAAACAACAATGCAAGAAATCCAAACTTTAGAAAAAATCAAAACCCCAATGTAGGAAAGGTTTGTCCAGACCAAAACATAAGGCCTCCCTTCCAAGAAAACTATGCAGAGGCTTCCACATCTAATGAACCAACAGAGGAACCACACATTAATTTAATGGGTCTCAATAGTGGCCAACCAATTTTCCTAACTCAATAAGACCAAGAGGCTCATACTCTTGGTCAATACCAAATGAAATAAGGGGAATCCTTTGATTTTAAGCAAGGATATGAAACAACTGTGTATGAATTCCATAAGCAATACAACTTGAGAAGTAGAAGAATAGACATTCCTGATGATCCTAAGCAAAAGACAATCAAGCAACCTACCAAAACTAAACTCAAGGACTCTCATGTAACAATCATCCCCAAACCCACTCCCAATCCAAACAATCCCACAGTAGAAGATGTCTCAGACAAGGATGAAGCAAAGGAGCACCCTATAGTTGATCCCCCACTCAGAAAAGTGGTAGAAGAACCTTTTCAAGATGGTCAGTCAGCAACCCTAGTTCAGCATGACATTCCAGTAACAGAAGCAGTTATCAATAACTCAGTTGAAAGGCATAACCTGGTTGCCAAAATGTCAAAACCCAAACAGAAAAACCCTTTAATATGGAGGCTGAAATAGGCAGGCTAAAAGTGTCCATCCCATTAGCTGAATTGGCTAGGCACCAAGTGTTTAGGGAACAAATCAACAGATCATTACAACTTTCATAAAACAAAGATTCAGTGAACATCCTTGATGACCAACCAGAACTTATATTTGGCCCTGAAGCAAATCGTAAAACAATAGATGGAGGAGTCCCTCCCTTTTATGTGAGTCTAAACATTCATGACAAAGTGCTTCACAATTCAATGTTTGATTCAAGAGATTCACATAATCTGATGCCCAAATCTGTCATGGAGAAGTTGGACCTAGACATCACAAGGCCATACAAAGACTTGTTTTCCTTTGATTCCAGTCAAGTCCGGTGCTTAGGATTAATCAAGGATCTATGTGTATCATTCGTCCAATATCCAGCCAAGACAATTCTCATGGATGTGGTGGTAGCTGACATTCCACCAAAATATGGAATGCTGTTATCCAGGCCCTGGGGTGCTAAGCTATAAGGATATTTGCAACTCGACATGTCTTATGCCACAATCTCAGTCTTCAGCCAACCTAAAAGGCTATACCGAGAAACTTTGATGAAGTATGTAGTTAGTACTCAAGAAAGACCCAAAAACTTTCCCATATATTCCATACATTCAAACATGGACTCTTTCATCTTATACAACACTGAAATTCAAACCCAAGTTGATGTAAAAATGATGACTTTGAGTCAAGACAAATTCCTAGACAAAGAATCCACAGTTCAAATTGAAGAAATTTTGGAAGACAGTAAGTCAACAGTCACACATAAGCTACCCTATGAGACTGTAAATCCAATTGCCCCTGCTAAGGAAATGGAAAGGGCTCCTAATACTAGTACAAATCAAGAAGACCTATGGTATCTAGAGTTTGATGGATCTGTCAATAAGCTAGGAGCAGGGGCAAGGGTCTGGATTCATAATGTAAAGGATGACCACACTGAGGGACATGCATTTAGATTAAATTTCAAGTGCACCAACAACATGGTTGGGTATGAAGCCCTCCTTTTAGGACTCAAAGTGATAAAAAACTTGGGTGCAACCCGAATATCAATCTTGGGAGACTCTAACCTAATTATTCAACAAATAAAGGGTAACTTCATTACAAATGATCTTAGGCTGAGGTCATACAGAGCTGCCACAATGGAAATCCTTGACACCTTTCTTGAAACCCAACTGACCAAGATTCCAAGAAATCAAAACCTGCATGCCCATAGTCTTGCAACTTTTGCAAGAACTTGCAAATTGCCATTCAAGCCTAATCACCTGTTTACTGCTGAAATAAAGCATAGGCCTGTAGTACCAGATAATGTAAAGAACTGGCAGGTGTTTGAAAATGACATACAAATCAACAATTTCCTAATCTTGAAAGAAGAGTTTACAAGCACAAAAATGGATACCAACACTGCAGAAGAAAGCATCCAAGTGGACAAAATTGAAACACACATCTCTGTTGAAACAACAAACTTCTACACCCCACCAAGTTCACTAAAACAGATTTACAACTACTTCATGAAAAAGAAGGTGAGGATGCAGTGGCAGCAGAATGTGAATTCATTGAACTGAAAGATAATTTTCTACCCACAGGCCTTACTCCTTTAGAGGACATCTTTGACTCAAATGAAATCTCTAGGATACCTAAAATGTAGCCGTTAAATGCTGAAATTGAGGACTGTAATTTAGGAACTACAAAAAATCCCAAAATGATAAAATTGTCCAAAGCTCTACCCTCTGACCAAAAACCCAAGTATATAGAATTGTTCAAAGAATTTCAAGATGTCTTTTCATGGAGTTATGAAGACCTAAAGTCTTATAATACTGCAGTAATCCAACACACAATACCTCTCAAAGAGAACCAAAAGCCTTTCAAATAGAAACTCAGGAGGGTCAACCCTGTACTATTCCCTTTGATTGAAAAAGAAGTCAAGAGAATGTATGAAGCTGGATTTATGGCTCCAATCAGATTCTCAGAACGGGTTTCGAATTTAGTGCCCACTAGAAAGAAGTGACTTGAGAAATTTGAACAAATTTTCTTTAAAGGACAACTACCCTCTGCCCAAAATGGATCACAGTCTGCAAAGGGTAGTGGGTGCTTCAAAAATATCACTGTTAGATGGATTCTCAGACTTCAATCAAATCCTAATGCACCCTAATGACCAAGATACAACTGCTTTCACTACCCCTTGGGGAACATTCAAGTATGTAAAAATGCCTTTTGGACTCAAGAATGCAGGGGCAAATTTTCAAAGGGCCATGGATATAACTTTTGCTAAAGAAATCCATGACTTCTTAGTCATTTACCTAGATGACCTTACAACTTTCTCCAAATCGGATCAAGAGCACCTGGATCATCTAAGGCAAGTATTCTTAATCTGTAGGAAATATGGCATATCATTAAACCTAAAGAAATCCTTGTTTGGCCTAGAAGAAGGAAATTTATTGGGCCATATTATCTCTAAAGAAGGCATTATAATTGACCCAGACAGAATACAAGGCATCCTACAAGTCCTGCACCCCAGAAACATTAAAGAACTGCAAGCCTTTTTGGGAAAAATCAACTTTCTTAGGAGATTCATACCAAATCTGGCTGAACTAATAAGATTGATGAACAACATGCTCAAAAAGGACTCAAAGGTCAAGTGGACGATGGAAAAGAAGCAGGCCTTTGAAGAAATTAAACAAGCTTTAACTCAAACACCAGTCCTCACAAGCCCCAACTTTTACAAAGATTTTATCATATTCTCATTTGCATCAGAACATACAATTGCTACTATTTTGCTTCAAAAGGATGACCAGGGATGTGAAAAACCCACAGCCTTCTTCAATAAGCCCTTAGAGATGCCCCACTGAAATATCAAATCATGTAGAAACAAGCATATTCCCTTGTAAAGGCCATCAAGGACTTCAGAGTTTACATCTTATACTCTCATGTGATTGCCTATGTGCCCAACATTGTTGTTAAAGATATTCTAACCCAAGAAGGCATTGAAGGCAAGAGGGGCAAATGGATAGCTACCATACTGGAATATGACATTGAAATTAAACCCACTAAACTGATAAAAGGACAAGGACTAGCTAAACTCATGACTGAAACTAACTTTTAAGCCCTTGACATAAATCAACTGGATAATGAACAGGAGATGACGACTCCACAGATCAATCAAGCCTTTGTACAATCACCCTGGTATGCTGATATCTCTTTTGTGTTATTAAACCTGTAAGCTCCTCCAGGATTATCCAGAACCAAGAAAAGATTTTTGAAAATGAAAGCTTCTAAGTTCTGCATTTTAGATCATGTTCTCTTTTGGAAAAACCATGATGGTGTTTTATTAAATTGTCTAATCAAAGAGGAAACTGACAAAGTACTCCAAGAATTTCATGCAGGGGATTGTGGTGGACATTTGTATTGGAAATCAACTGCTGACAAAATCCTAAGGGCTGGGTTTTACTGGCCCACCTTATTCTCTGATGTAAATAAATATGTAGCCTCTTGCCACAAATGCCAAATCTTTGAAGGCAAGAAAGAGTTGCTGCCTCTGCCCCTCAAACCAGTTTCCACTGAGAAACCATTTCAACAATAGGGTTTAGACTTCATCAGGGAAATCCACCCTTCATCTTCTGGCCAACACCAGTGGATTTTGACTGCTACAGACTATTTTACCAAGTGGATAGAGGCCATCCCTTGCAGGGAAGCAGATGACTCAGTAATAATTCAATTCCTTGAAACCAACATCTTGTCTAGGTTTGGCTGGCCGGAGAAAATCATTGCAGATAATGCTGCTGCTTTTAAATCTAAGAAAATGATTAATTTCTATCATAAATACCACATTACCTTGGGCCATTCCACAACCTATTATCCTCAAGGCAATGGCCTAGCTGAATCCTCCAACAAAAGCTTGATCAACATCATTAAGAAGGTCTTGGAGGAGAACAAGAAGAACTGGCATAAAAAACTTGTCAATGCCCTATGGGTAGATAGATTGACCACCAAGAGATCTATTGGGACCAGACCCTATCAATTGGTTTATGGAATGGAAGTAGTTTTCCCTTCTTCTTTGGGAATCCCAGTAATAAAGTTGCTCCAAGAGCTACAAGCAGAACCTAATGATGTACAAAGAAGGACCAGTCAAACTATTTACTTGCAGCAGACAAGAGAAGGAGTCTACCACAGAGCCCAGATCCTACAAGAAAAGCTCAAAAAGATATTTGACAAAAGAACCAAAGTAGAGGACTTTTTCATTGGGGATAAAGTTCTAAAGTGGGATTCTAGAAGAGAAGATAAAGGAAAACATGGAAAATTTGATTTCTTATGGAGAGGGCCATTTATCATTCAGCATGTACAAGGAAACAACACCTATTTTTTGAAAAGCTTGGATGGTACAGAGGTAGAGGATGGGCCAGTCAATGGCAGAATGTTGAAGCACTATTTTCAGCCACCTTGTCAAGAATAGCAACACTTCAACTTGTACATAGTAGTGTTTACTTTATGTAGTTTATTTCAGTAATAGGATAGGGAATAAGTTACAACACATTTTGAAGAGAAAGCGAGAGATTGTGCCACATTTGGCTCTTGCTCCTTAGCATATCAGAAGAAGCTAAAGAATCAGACTTGGGGACTATGAAAATGATGAGAAATGATCATACTAACTACCCAAAATAGAGCTACAACTTTGCAGTAAGTCCATGAGATAAATGGTATTGCAGAGGAGCCATTGTATGAAACAACCAAGGATAAATTTCAGAGTACAACAAGGAACTGAAAGATAAGGCCATCTGACCAACTGTTCTTGACTTTTCACTAGGAAAAGACATCCCCAAGTGGAGCCACTGTTAGCTCCCTATACCAATAGGTTTCATTTTTCATGATTGACTGGGGAAGTGCCAAATATGTTCATCCTTTTTATACTGTAAAGGTTCCATATGTTGATCAATCTTCACACTGCATAGGTGGTTAACTTGTGCCACAATTGAGGATTAACTAGACAGCTTAATCCTAGCTAGATCATGTTTGAATTTCACTTGTCTAAAAATAGAGAATGGAGGCCTTCACAAATAGTTTAAACTTGGTAGGCCAATAGTTAGGCAGAGAAGCAAAGGGTCTCAACAACTTAATTTGAGCCCTGGAAGAAATAAGGGTAGACTTAGATAGGAGGGTAGCCAAAAGAAAAGAGAAGGATCAAGGTTTGCCAGTTCAAGTGCACCTAATGAGAATGAAGAAAAAATGCTAGGTATACTAGGTTGGGTAGGCAGTTTTGAGGGTACAAAAGCATGGTTTGTGAGAAATTTGCTCTTTAGAATGACTTAGCATCTCATAAAATCATGGGGCACCATGGCAAGGTGGCGAAAGATCAAATGAAGCATGACTAACTCCCCTCCTCATCTTCCCAAAGAAACATTTACTAACACTCCCCCCAAAGGGTAAAGAGATCTACTCATTACCTTTAGCCCCTTTAGCCTACTTCATTCCATGGCAAAACTAAGTAAGAAGATGTTTTACCTAGGCAAAACAAGTCACTTTTCTTGTGTAAAAAGTCTTTATTTTATCTTGCCAAAGTTTCCTAAAGCTTCACCATTGGTCATTCTTTCCTCCCCCCTTGGCCTAAGTTTTCACTTTATAAAACTTAGCCTAAGCCATACAAACCCATCCCCCACAATCATATTAACCTACTAACCTTATTATATAACTCCTATGAATAGCTTCCCCATCCTTAGTATATAAATAAATAGAAAACCCCAAAAAAATAAGTACCCCCACCCTGGGCTAACTATAGCCATATTTTACATTTTTTTAGGGAGTCATTGGCCCACTAGGGGCCAATAACAACCCTCCACACACCCATCGGGATTTATATATAGCCTTTGGCTAAATAAATAGCCTAAACCCGCTATTTTTGCCAGAAAAACCCACTTTTCCTAAGTCCGCGGATACGTAGAAAAACATTACAAAACATAAAAAATTAATGCGGGTCCGCCACCGTTAAAGACCCTCTAGCTCGATCACCCGCCAGTCATCTGATCGATGCTCCCAGATCCAATGGTAGTCGGCGATTTCGAAAGCCCCAACCCACTGAAGAATAGCTTCCGGGTGATGGGCAGTATTTCCGCCGTACCCAGGACGTGTCAAGCGCTCGATGTGTTCGGAGCCCCATCCCTCGAAACCAATTTCCCCCAAAAGCGGTGTGATATTACCGCTTACCACTTGCCCCCTCCCTACTGATGTCACGCTCATGTCACCTGATGATGTCATCCAGCACGTCATCCGCCACATCAGCATCTGTACCCACTAAATGACAAAATGACGTCATGCTCACGTCATCCCAAAAAAGTGCCCATAACCCGCCAAAGTCAAAATTTGCGGGTAAAAAGGGTAAATGTGATGTCTTTTACCATTTGCTGTTTGTTTTCTTCGTGCACCTGTACATGCAAATTATGTCGAAAACACCATTTTCGACCATCCAAATCTACCAACCAGCAAGAACAATGCCCAGCTCGGCCCCTCGACCCACTTGGTCGCCTGCAAGTCACCCATTTCAATGGGAATACAGGTATTTACCATCAATTTTCTCCCGACCCTATTTTCCGTTAGTTTCTCTGTAAAATTAGCACCAACAACCACAATTTAAAGGAGAAAACATTGTGTTGCTACCCACAAATCCTCCATAAGCCTCTGAGGTGCCAAATTCACTGAAAATCCATACAGTCATCTGAAATTGAGCTCGTTCGGCCCTATAAACTCCCCAAAGAACCTCCTAGGTTGTCTTTTGCCCATAATTGAAGTCTAGTGTGCCAAAAAAGCCCATTGCTCCTGCTTCTCTAGCTGATATCACTTCACAGAACCTAATTCAAGACAACAAACCAGTTCTAACTATGAAAATCGTGGGGAAATCTTTGAAGCCATCTTCCTGCTCATTTTTTGCCTACACAGAGCTAGGAGTTCCAATTCTAAAAGCAATACAGCTAAGCCATGGAAGGTCCAGTGGCCTTAAACATCACCCCCTTCAATGCACCCCACAAAGAGTTCGAACATTTGCCCTTGGCTGATAAAGATTACCTAATCCAAGACCTTGAAGGTTTCCAAAACCATCTTTAGGTAGTCTGTGAGCTCAGAAATAGTTACTTGAATCAGGAGGATGTATGTGGTATTTGGGAATCAAACTTGCCCAGATATTACCTCCCCTCTGTGAACATCTTCCCTGAGATCATCCACCTCTATTTTGAGAACTATGAGCCAACAAACATAGCAGTTAAAAGTCCATCTGGGATTACTCTTTTCTATATCACTCCTGATTCTATTAACCAGATGCTGAACTTTAAACCAACACACAACCAGTTTCCTCTTACCATGAAGTACTTGCTGGATGAAGGTCCCAAACTCTCCAGCACAGAAATAGCTAGAATTGCCAAAGTATTCATGAGGGCAGATAGCCAGCCCCAGCACCCACTTCCTTTTCATTATGCCTCCTTCACTAGAATGGGTAGGTTAGTGGTTGATTGATATCTTTTGTGTTGGGGTTCAAGACAAGTGAGTACATTGATGAAACCATACTGGTTATGCTATCTATTTTTACCCCAGGGCAGCCCCCTGCTATCAGGTACAATTATGCCAAGTTTATTGCCAATAAGATGCATGACCAATCGTTGAGGCTGGACAGGGAGGGAATCTTCAAATATTCTTCCTATATATATCATCTATTTTTATATTTCCAGCCAGATATCTTCCAATTCCCCATTAGAAAATTGGACCACAAAGGGGAGAGGAGGTCTGTTATTTTTTGGACTCCAATCTTTCATGATATACGCACCTCTCCCTACTCTTATTGTGAGTTTATTGATCTATTTGTGTACCCTATCTCTTTCCTCTTGATGAGAACTCCTCCTCCCAGACTGACACATGATATGCAAAGGATACTACAGCTCTCCAAGAACTATAGAATAGGTGACTGGTATTTCTACCAGAATCACACTATTCTCAGGATATATGGCTGTGAGTTGTGCCCCTACAGGCTGCCCAGATATGTGCCAATGAGACTCTTTGCCTTGGAATATTTCAGGCAATTCATCAACTCAGATCTGAGCCAGTTCCATAGCACAAAGAAAAACGCCCAATTAAAACTCAGAGACCAATTAGGCCCCTTTGTTATGAACAATAAAGAGGGATGGAAGGATGATGATGAGCTATTGGGTCAAACATACAGACTCAAGAGAAGCTTTTGGTGGGTACCCTATGACCCATATGGCTTCATCAAGGCAAGAAGGATAAAATATAGGCTAGCATCCTATGAACACTGCCGCATCCCTGACATAGAAAAATATGCCAACCAAGATGAGTGGTTGGAGGGCACCCTAGTTGAAGAGTTAAATGAAGAAGAAAAAATGGAACAAACCATGAAAGATTTGGAAAAAACTCTTGACTTGGAATCTTGTGGGCAGGTGTATTTCAAAAATCCACAGCCAACTGGGGAGAGCTCATCAACTGCCACAACTACATAACAGGTTGCCCAGGAAAGGACTACACCAGTAACAGGGACAACAAAGGGAAAGGAGTTGGTAGTGCCAGAACAAGAAATCATGGAAGAGCAGCCTACTACTTCAAAGGAAAACAACCAAGGGGAAGCCCCTTCATTACAAACACAAGCACCAGAGGTATCAACACTGCAGACTCCTCTTCCTGAGGAGAAAAGCAAGAAAAGGGACTGAGAAGAGACCACACCTGCAAGTGGGTCAACAGGTCAGCAAGATGCTAAGAGGCAAAGAGTAGATCCTCCTGAAGAGGACACTGTGGAAGACATTACTGAAAGCCCAAGAGGAGAGAGAGCCATTAGCCAACAGACCTCTACTAGCTCTCACAGATGAGAAGGAGGGAGACAACATGGAATGGAAGTCTCCTCCTCAAGGTCACAAGCAAAGAAACCATCAGACATCAAGCAGTCATGCAAGGAGATTAAGGCTCAGAATGAGTCATTAAGAATTCAATTGTATGACCAGCTTCTTAAGATGACACCCTCCAAACAGCATAGACTAATGGCAGCCCATGACATGAACAAGGAAAAGATGATTTTCATTCATTTTAAGGCCAAAGTTCAGCAGCCCCAGTCTATAGCTGACTACATAAGGACCAATCTAGAGGTCCTTTCCAAGGACATTCACCCAATGGATCAAATCGAATTACACAAGCAAACAGGTGAAATGGTCTATGCCACACTAGCAAACAAAGCAATGATAGCCCACCAATTGAAAGAGTCACTAAGTAACACATCTAATCAATTGGACTTAGAGAAGATCTCTTCTCTAGCCAAAGACAACCGCATAAAGACTCTGGAGGAAATAATTATTGAGTTGGGACATGATCCCAAGGATGCCAAGGCCACCAAGGAATTGATAAAAAAGAAGGAGGAGGATATTGCTGCCCTGAAAAAGTAGTTGAAGCTGCCTGTAACCATGCATCCCCAAACAAAAGAGCTAGCACAAGAAAAGGCAGAAGAGGATGTCATGGATCTATTAATGAGGATGAACCAAAGGTTGATACAAATAGAGAAAGAGCTGGGGAAAGCATTGCAAACTAAGTAGGGAGAGTCAACCTTCCAGCCACTCCAAATAGCTCCAACAATTGTCTCTGCTTCCCCCGCAGACACAACAGTATTTCCTCCCACTGAACCACCAGTGACAACAGGTACTGAGACCACAGATGCTACAGTAGCAACAACAAGAGAGCCTGAGACCAGCATGAAAATGGAGGAAATGATGAAGGCAGTTAAAGAGCTAGAAGCTCAAATGCCAGAGCTCAGAGAGACAAAAGAAAAACTAGCCAAGCTAGAAGTGAGCTATGACAAATAAAAAATGACAGTAGCAGAGAAGACCAGAGAAGTGAAGGCCCTAGAGAACAAGGTGAAAGCACTGGAAAATGATCTCACCTTACATAAACCTCTGGAAAATATTAAAATGATTTTGTGGACTAAGATTGGCCAGTCCATTACTGACCAATGGAGGTCAATTTAGACAATGTATGAGCAAATGGAATTAATAGACAGGGCACAAGAACAGATACAAAGGTCCTGGGCATCATTAGGAAATATGCCTGATCAGGCCAATGCACTTATCCATTTTTTGAACACCAATACCAAGGAACAATTGGCAGCTTTAGAAATCAATGATAGGACAGGCACCATTTTGACAATAAAGAAGGTGCTAATGATGAGGACTCTTATACAGACTCTGGAAAGAAAGTGTCAGGAGATGCAAATGGATATTAATACCTTCACAGAGAAATTGACAAGCTTGCAGCAAAGGGGTTTACCCAGTCTAGTAACAAGCAATCAAAAGTTGTTATCTCATCAGCAATATGCTCATCGGGTGAACATTTATGTGACAAATCAGACCACTGCATCCTCCAGCAACTTAGAAAACACAGGACCTCCTTCTGGACAAAGCTTGTATTACAAATTGGAAGGATTATTTTTCATAGAACATGAAATAAATCATCTGTTTGAGGTCAAGCCCAATTTTTACAGATATACTGAAGCTGATGAGATACTAATAAAGATACAAAGACACCAATTGCCCACAGAACACTGGTGGCAAAGTATGCTGGAAGTTTTGCCTAAGTAAATCCGGATCCTTTTTGCTTATACAGCTGGTCAAAGGGCAAGACACGTGGCAGAGGTAAATGAAGGAGCTCAGGCCAGGATCAGGACACATTAAAGATGAATCTAGAGCAGGTAACAGATCAAGACAACAACGTGGGAAAGCAAAGCAAAGACATAACTGCCAGCCGAATTCTAGGGTGAAAAAGTCTAAAATATCTTGTCAGTAAAGCAGGCAGCACAACTACAATAACTCCCGCCTTCATTTCTGCCTTTATTTCTCTGACAAAGTAGCTGAAGGAAGTTATTACTCCTTATCTTATCACTGAGATATTTTGTAGACTCTCTTTTTGTATAAATAACCCCCCAAAGAATGTATTCAGGGTTGGTGATTCTCCCATTTGAACTGCACTGTAACTCAGATATTGATTAATACAAAGGGCGTTGAAATGCATTGCTGTTCGATCTTCTGACTGTGGATGTGATGATGTTGGACTTTGCTACAGAATTCCTGCGTCTTTCTTTGGCTCAATAAGTTATTCTAACTATGTTTGGTCTTTTCTATGTTTGCAAGTATCATATATATTTCATAATCTTAACAACAGGGAAAAAGAATAGCCGAGATCTTGTTTAAATACACTCTGTGTTCAATTCCTGATGTTATCTATGTTTTCCTCACAATTAGTTCAAATAGAAATTCTTAAATGCTTCTATCTCTGCTAATTATCTCATTTTGAACATTCTCAAGGAATTCTTCACTGCTCCTTAAAAGTTTTCAAGCACCTTCCCTCTGCCACCAGGACAAAGGATCCTTGACTGCCCTTTACCCCTTGGCCTACATCCCATCCATCACTGGCTTTGATATTGTTCCAAACTGATTATCTTGCTTTGTATATTGTCTTTCATCTGAAAAACACACTCAGTAGCCCATTTCCATAGAATCCATTGCCCAATGGAATTAAACCTATCAGACCTACATCTTACCTCTCCTTGAAATCGCCATCCAAACCCATTTAAATACACAACACTGCACATCATAACTAGCATAAAACTTAGAATAAACAAAATTAAAACATATAGAGAGAGCCCTCTCTGGATGCAGTTTGGCTAGAAATTGCATCTAAAGGACTGGTTAGTGGTTACCTCAGCCGTATTCCCTTTTCTCAACAAGTTTTGGTGAACAACCTGAGCGATAACAGGCCCCACTCCATGTGTTGTGCCGATGCGATACTGCGATGCGACAAGTCGCAATCGCAGATCACACAAGTCTGAGGCCTCTTTATATAATGGTCTATGCCAGCACCGATTCTGATCTTTGCTTGATCATCCCATCGCACATCGAAAAGTCACCATGCCTATGGGTAAGTCCTTTCCCTTTGGATTTAAGTGATGCAATATTTCAACAATCGCATGTGACGATGCCTTAAGACCTGAGGTTCCTCCTTTATGTAGCCATCCACCGATGTGATATCAATGCTTCTTAGACTAATCAGAGTGGGCCACATGGTCCAATCCTGGCCTGCCATGTGTTAGCTGTGGATTGGCTCATGAGCCTATAATCAAAATTTTCAATATAGTTCGAAATTTAATGAAATTGCCTCCTTTTCTAAGGACATTGGGCAATTTTCATTTTACAATAACTCCTTCATCCGAAGTCCATTTTCACCCATTCAAGTTGCGTTGGATTCAGAATGAGAAGATCTCTGCAATGATACTATTTCTAGGAGAAACCTATGACTTTCATTTTCCCCTAATTTACAAAGGATTTGTGCCATTTGGCACCTTTTACCTCTTGCATGAAGTCTTTTAGACTTAGAGGTTTTTCCAGGATCCATTTTTGGATCACATAGCAGGTTGAGTAGACCTGCCTTGTCTACTCCCTTGAGGCACTTCCATAGTTCCAATGTAGTAATCCCAGTGGTTGTGTGAACAACATGGTGCAGTAGTTATTTTGTTGCCAAGTGCAGGAACTTCTCATGGGCAGATAAGTCCCAATCTTCCAGTTTCAACATCGGAACCCACCCCAAGCGTGGTCCTTCAAATAAAATCTCGTTCGATAGCAGAGGTATGTGCAGGGCGACCTTGCTTTCGTCAATGTCCTTTGGCACCTTGGTCTTACCCTTGCACTCAGGGACATACTCAGGAAACTTAGTAATAGGTTCAGAACCATCAACTTCAACTTCCTCCACTTCCACCCCGAAATCCTCATCATCCATCGGGATGTCCTCAATTTCTTCCTCCTCCAGCTCCAAGTTAATGGTTTTCCCCTTTTCTTGTGCAGTGGGCTTGTCCTTCCATGGGTTTCTTCTAGGGGACACGCGTACTTCTATTGCAGCCTGCTTGCCCTTCTTATCCTTCTCACCCTCCTTGGTTGTGGTAGGCTTCAGTCTAGGCATCTGTGGTGACTTGGGGACTTCAACTAGTACCTTTGCAACCTCTAGAGTAGCTCCC
>APFE030804870.1:0-86677 GCA_000404065.3 Pinus taeda
AAATAAAAATATAAATAAACTAGACGCATGGTAAATAAATAAAACATGTTTTTATATTTAGTCCATAACCCTCGTTCTGTTTATGAAGGCTCAAGAAAGGGGTTTTATTTAAGTAAATCCTATGGGCCAAATACCATATTCGTAAAAGAGGTATGGTAAATTAATAAAAATATAAATAAGCAAGAGGGATGGTAAACAAATAAAACATTTTTTTATATTTACTCCATAAGTCACCTTGTACTTATGAATGGTATGGTAAGTTAATAAAAATATAAATAAACGAGAGGTATGGTAAACAAATAAAACATTTTTTTTATTTTTTTATATTCATACCATGCAAAAAAACATTATTAACCCTAATATTAGTATTAATAAAAATAAAAATGGCACATGGTATTGACCCATGGTATTCACCAAAATGGCACATGGTATTGACCCATGGTATTCACTTGGAATGTAGTCTATTTAAATGGGGGAATTAAACTAGAATAGATCCATCTTTACTTTGGATCTACTAACCCCCGAGAGGTATCAAATATCGTGATATTTCAACTAGCATAGAGTGAAAAAATATTTGATCCGATCAAGAGTAAAAATGGATGTTGTAATTTAATGTACGTTAAACATTTTAGCTTGGTTAAAATAAAAATAAAATAAAAATCAACTATTAATTTTATTAATTTTTAAGCTCCAGGTTTATGATAACCCATGGTATTGACCCATGGTATTGATGTGAGCATAGACTATTTAAAGGGGAAATTCTATCTTAGATCCATCTTAATTCTGCGTCTACCAAGTGCTCAGAGGGATAAATAGATTCATCCCCCTAAGAGTGGTAGATGTGGAGTTAAGATGGATATAGGTTGGTTTTTATGATAATGAAGATATTAAATAGACTTAGGAAATTATATTGTAAAACATCTTAAGGTGAATGGTTAAAGCATAGACATTGGACAAGTATATTTGTATACTTCTGTTTTAAACTGAAACAAATCCAGGGCTAAAAGGAATGGATTGATTGCACTAGTCATCCTTCTATAACTTTCCAACATATGCTGGAGTAAACAGATTGTAATTTGGGTAATTTTTCTGATTGCAAATGGGAACATACTTGTGTATTGGTAGGGTGGTTACGAGGTCCCTAGAAGTGGAGTAAACATATTGTAATTTGGGTACTTTTTCTAATTGCAAACAGGAGCATACTTGTGTATTGGCAGGGTGGTTATGAGGTCCCTAGAAGTGATGAATTTGAATTTTTCTTGGTTTTATATATAGTATTAGGTTTTTTCTCATGCTTTCTGTGAATGGCACGGGTGAATTTTATCTTACACCCACTAGATTATCGATATGTAATTTCGGTAATTTTGATTTCAAAAGATATTTTAAAGAAATGCAATGATTTCATTTGTGTATTCAATAAACACAAGATTTTATAATTGAGTAAAATATTCGCCATGCCTGGTGAGAGATTCGCAAAAAAATTATATATACATATCATATTATTGATAAAATCACCTTCCATTTTTCCTATATACCATGGAGATTCGCCCATTTATTATACATGTAAATTTGGGGGGGTTCTTAAAATTTTCCCTGGCCCAAAGGGATGTCAAAAAACTCCCAATGCACATCAGTGTCCTTGGTGACATCTTTCACTGCCTACTAATTATCCTTGCCTCTAATCTCAAACCTTCTAATCCTCTATATCGAATGTAGGAGGTAACTTTGTGGATCCACCCTCTAGTAGGCCTGGATCAATGGATTGATGCTCCAACATCAGAGTTAAGATACTTCTAGTAGAGGAGCCATTAGGGAGAGTACCCAAATCTTGTGTAATCTAGGCATGTTTAGCCCTAACATCCTCTAGCATGATAGTGGTTGTGGCATCGTCCCACGGAGAGATTAACCTTGCACTGTCACTCATAGCTTCGTCATCTTGCTTAGGCTCTAGAAATCATAAGCATAATTTTACATATATAAAAAAACTAAACACAATAACATATACATTAAATTTACACATATAAATTGAAGATGATTTACAAATTAAATATAATTTAAAGGCATAAACACATAAAGTAAAGAGGATTTGAAAAAAAATATGTAGGAGGTGCGCCTACGACAGGTGAAGCTAGAGTCTCTGTAGCATCATCAACGGAGACAAAAACATTGACTGTAACGCTCCCACTAGAATCAAAGCTAAGATCTACTAGTGGAAAACAAGCTCTAGCCAAGCTATGTGATCTTTGATGAACTCGATCCTGTCTAACCAATATCCCCACACTCTAACATGCTATGGATGGGGCAAACATGGGAGAAGGATTTTCATGAATTTAGTTGGAATATGATTAATTGTAAGAGTTATAGAGTTAAGGAATAGAAGAAAAGACTAGTATAGAGGAATAGAAATAAAATAATTTTATTTTATGTATCCAAGAGCCTTATAAGCCATATAAGATACCATCATATACCTTTAGAATTGAAAAAAATCTAATATATATAACACATATTTAAACTAATCCAAGAAAAAAATAACATATAAATATAAATTTTAGATTCATTAAAAAATGTTGACAAGAAAACCATTTCTAAACTCAAGTACAATAATCTATCCTTCCTAAAATTTGTAGTCCCTTCTTTTATAAATTATCAATCAAAGTATTGAGTTCCATGTAAACACAACTGAAAGAAATGATCAAATCCAGCTTGACATTTTTCCCATTTATAAATAATTCATTTTATCCATAAAGCATAAATATGTAAATATATGTAAAAAAAAATGAAATAAACGTATTTTCAAAACTAGTAAAATTCCATTCCAACCAAATATTGCTTAAGATAAGTCCTTATAATGTTTGACTTTGACATATGGCATACCAAGTGCAATCACATGAAGACAATGTTTATATAACATAGTACATACCGCATTGTTATCAAGACAAAATAAACAATAGGTATTTTCTTAGTAAGGCATGCCTCCAATGATCCAATGAAACCATATATATTGTCATTAACTTTCTCACTAAACGTTATTTAATGGTCGATTAATTTCTAAAAAGCCTACTTACACAATTGTTGATAAGATTTTACAAGAAACATCTAGAGTTAATGGGGTGCTTGTTAGTGAAAAATAAAAAACAAACAGAGAGATGGAATTATATATATTACAAAATATTAAAGAATCTAAATATTATATATATGTTTTTGTTTTTTACATTATTAAATGAATAAATCAATTTCATTTTTTTGTATGATGGTACATTTTCTTAAAATAATTAATTAAATATAATAATTTTATATAAATAAGATAAAAATATATAATAATTTCAAGTTATAATCTTTGGAAAAATTATAGAAATAAATTAATTAAAAAAATTCATATTATATTTATTAACCTTCTATATAATATATACCACACACATATAACTATATAATACATATAATAAATTTCAGATGAAAAATTTTAAATACTCAAATTAATATTATTATTAAAATTTATATAAAATTATTATTATTATTCACATAGTAATTTTAACGTAAACATAAATTTAGTCTATATCATTAAAATCTATATATAAATTAATTCATTAATTATTATAACAATATGTGTATATAGTAATCAACGAAATAACTTTATAATGATAAGAATTTGTTCTGTTAGATTATTGTTGCAGATCAAAGCTTTATTTTAAGAAAAAATGTAATGAATCAATCAATAGATCAAGTAGGTGAAGTTGTTTCAACACGTTAAAAAGGATTCAAAGCAACCACATAATAAACCTTTCATAACTTGTTGAAAATAAATTTATATATAATTAATTATTTGAGCTTTTGGTTTTTTACATCTCTAGAGTATATGTTTCAATTAGAAGTCAATAATGCAAATGATTTCTCATGCAAATGATTTCTCATTTATGAATAAGTTTAAGCATTGAAAAAACACACATATAATTTTGGCATTTATTTATTAAAAACAATAATTAGTTTGGGCATTTTCCTACAATAACAAAACCATCATTTCGTTACATAAAATTAAGCTTTGATAGAAACACAATCTATATGATTTCCAAGTGAAAGGTGAACAAATAGCCTCACCGTGTTCTTATTTAGAGAGACAAATAGCTACAAAATCTGTCCCAATTTCCATGTACATGTCTCCATAAAAATCGTCACCTAACCTATCATGATAGATATTTATGTATTCAATCAGTGGATAGCACTTGTAATAAAATATAACAATAGAAGATACCAAGATATCACATTTAATAAAATATAACAATAAAAGATAATATATGATGATGGAATTTTTTTTTTAAAAAAGACATTGGAAAGAAGCAAAATTAATATTTTGAATTAATGTAAATCATAAAATTACTATGTCTCTCTTTATAAAGTATAAATGTATTTTATATTTATGAGTTTAATATCTCTATTTAAATAAAATTGTTATTTTCCACAAATATAATATTAAATAAAATAAAAAAGTTGTTGATGGACATAAATAATGTATTTCTCGAATTTGTTCATAGAAACCTAAAAAAACATATTAACAAATGCGTATGTCAGAAAATGAAAAATTACAACAAATAATTACTCAAATATCTAATTATAACTTAAATATGGAGAGTACTAACTTTGTATTATCAAATATACAAAAGATTTTAAAAAATAAAATGAAAGTAAAATAAAATAAAACCAAACTCGTATCATTTTTCATAACTGGGCTATTAATTTCTTTTTAATTGATTTAGGATAATAGATTTGACGACAAAGGGTCTCATATATCAATTTGTTAATCTATGATATTAAAAATCAAATTTATATTATATTATCATAAAAAAGCTCTAACAAATACCAATAACATTATTGAAAATTGAATCTAATTTGTTAGCTTAATTTGCATATTATCTTCAGAGGTGGGGGAAGTGTAGAGAGGGTTGGTGTACTATAGCCTTGGAGGAAAAATAGAGCTAACATATTCCTAGCGTTTGGGTACAATATATAATAACCAGGTGGGTATGTACACCCTCTTACAAGGATTCAATTTGGACAAGAAATATTCAATTCATAATCTAGTTATCATGGGTGACTAGAACAACATAATTAAACATCTCAACCTAGGAAAAACCATTATTAATTTCAAATTAAAGTCCATTATTAAGAAAAACATGGCTAGTCTAGTTTCTAAGTGCTTGCAAGGAATGCATGCATAGAAATTGTGGAAGATGAAAGATTGGGGATTGGGACCTATATATTTTTTGTTTACACCATCAATAAATAAATTAGTGCACAATAAATGTAAAATGTTAAGTGTTAAGGAAATGGTTAGGGAGTGAAGCAAGTAAATGATGATATAAAATATTATAGAAAGAACAAATCCCTTGAAGAAATAGAATTGAAATTCTTATAATGAAAATGACGCAAAGTAAAGTGACATGTTGAGGCCATAGAAAATTTTAAATGAGTTATTTCTAGAAATAATCTAGAAAAATTAAAAAACAATAGGAGAACTATTCGAATTTTAGTAGTGGCAAAATATTTAACAAAGATTTTCTTCAACATGTGGATAGGAATGTCAATAAATATACTAGAAGTGGCAATGAAAGTATCAACCAAATTAATATCATGGGATTTTTCTTCAATTTACTCCTTTTAAGCAATGGCATGTTGGAGAACCATGGCCATAAGTTACTTCTCATTGGTAGGAAAGTAAGGAACATAAGATGTGACGGGAAGGTTATTTATAAGAAATCATGGTACAAGATACATAATATTCCTCAAAGCATATTTTGTAACTATTGTTAGTAGTTCAATTAAGGACATATGAAGGTCATTCATGGTAACACCAATATAAGCAAAGCACATGCACACACTATGGTTTCAATAGAAATGATGGATACAATTATAAGAGATAATTGAAATTTCCCATTAAACTATGAATGTAAAAGATGAAAAATATGGAACCTATGATATTTTGATTTTAAAATTAGATGTGAATATATTTTTCAAAAGAGATCAATGAATATTAGCTTAATCTTATATTTTGGAGATCCTCACGCATTGAAAACGTTAATTTGTTTGGAACGAAGATTTAAGAATAATAACTTTAAAAAAAATACTAATATGGAATGAAAGTAACAAGTTCTCATAGTAGTTACATGTACATTCCTAAGTCGATCAAGTTATATCTAGTCATATGTGAGTGCATTTTGCAAATATTTTAGTGTAGACCCCTTTCATTAGTCATTAGGTGGGTTCCATATGAGTTAGGTCTTACACAAAATATAAAAACTATAATGGTGTGTTTTTAAAAAATCAAGGGTTGTAACCTATAATACTTAGAACAATATTTCCAACAAATTTAAGGGTCTTTAAATAATAAAAATAAATATACTAGAAGTGGCAATGAAAGTATAAACCAAATTAATGTCATGGGATTTTTCTTCAATTTACTCCTTTTAAACAATGGAATATTGGAGAACCATGGCCACAAGTTACTTCTTATTGGTAGGAAAGTAAGGAACATAAGATGTGATGGGAAGGTTATTTATAAGAAATCATGGTACAAGATACATAATACTCCTCAAAGCATATTTTGTAACTATTGTTAGTAGTTCAATTAAGGACATATGAAGGTCATTCTTGGTAATACCAATATAAGAAAAGCACATGAACACACTATGGTTTCAATAGAAATGATGGATACAATTATAAGAGATAATTGAAATTTCTCATCAAACTATGAATGTAAAAGATGAAAAATATGGAACCTATGAGATTTTGATTTTAAAATTAGATGTGAATATATTTTTTGAAAGAGATCAATGAATATTAGCTTAATGAATATTAGAATCTTCTATTTTGGAGATTCTCATGCATTGAAAATGTTGATTTGTTTGGGATGAAGATTTAAGAATAATAACTTTAAAACAAATGCTCATTTGGGATGAAAGTAACAAGTTCTCATAGTAATTATATGTACATTCCTAAGTTGATCAAATTATATCTAGTCATATGTGAGTGCATTTTGCAAATTTTTTAGTGTAGAACCCTTTCTTTAGTCATTAGGTGGGTCCATATGCGTTAGGTCTTACACAAAATATAAAAACTATAATGGTGTGTTTTTAAAAAATCAATGGTTGTAACCTATAATACTTAGAACAATATTTCCAACAAATTTAAGGGTCTTTAAATAATAAAAATAAAAACTAACTATCAATAAAAATCGCTATGTGTTGTTAAAATTGTAAACATGAAAATCTGAGGTTTGCTATATAAAAATAGCAGTGTGATAGTGATTGGACTAATTCATTGAATACACATAAGAAAATAAGACAAAAACATCCACTCTTGATAAAAAAAATTATTTAGAAGTACGAAGTGCAACTTCCAAAGTCAAGTTTTATAGAAATAGAGGACCCTTTCTAAATATGTGAAAGGGTCTTTAAATAATAAGAATAAAAACTAATTATCAATAAAAATCGCTATGTGTTGTTAAAATTGTAAACATGAAAATCTGAGACTTGCTATATAACAATAGAAGTGTGATAGTGATTGGACTAATTCATTGAATCTACTTCCTTTCTTGTGTTTGCAGTTGACAAACTATGAGCATTGGCTAGACTTCCGGAGGATGGCTCATCCTAGAATGTAGCTGTGATGTGTAGGTGGCATCAGAGAGTTCTGGAATCAATCGGTTGACTGCATCGGAAAGGCATTTCATGGCCATCTGTTGGCTATGTTTCTTGACTAGAAAAAGCCAGAATGCATCCCATGTCAAATTTTGCAGTTCTCCGATTTGTTTCTCTCTGTTTGCCAGATCCTATCTCCATTGATGTTCTAGTACTTTTGCTTTTGGGAGTTTTCCTGGAGAGCAGTCGAGACCAAATTAGCCATATATAAACTATCTTTACTAATTTGATTACTCCATTCATTATAGCTCTGGCTCTAGAAGTTTCCCTCTCAGCTTTCATTATTTGTGATTCCCACTCTTAAAACAAGATTTCCTTGTGTGATTGTTGTATTTTAGGCAAATTGGCAGCCTTACATTCTTCTAAATCTTGCCAAGAGGGAAAATTTGATATATTTTCATCTTCTTTTTCCAACTCCAGTCTGGTGTCAACTACCTTATCAATTAGTGATGCAGAGATGTCACACAAAGGGTCAACCAAAGATATATTATGGCAAAGGATGTTTAACTGCTAGGATAAGGCTTTGGTTACTTCCAAGGCTTATTTATTGAATTCATTAACATGTGAATAACCTTTATACTTTTCTATCTGTAATTGTAGTTTTGCAATTTGATCATCCTTAGCCTTCTTTTCCTGTTCAATTTCCATCTAAAGCCTGCTCAGCTCTTGATACAATTTTTGTTGTTTTTGGAGAGCCTGCTGATCAATATTCTGTTTCTCTAGATTTAACTGCTCTTTTAATTTCTCATTTTGTTGTCATTGCTCTTCTAGCTGCTATTCAAGCTTACTAATCCTTTATTGTTCTTCTGCTGATTGCATTTCAAGTTGATTGATCCTCTTGTCTTTTTCTCTGATTAACTAACTGACTTTTGAGGCTTTGTCCATTGTTGCGGCTGTGTAAGCCCCTGCATACTAAAATAATGATGTTAAATCCCGAGAAGGATTGACTGCTAAGTCTTTCCATACCACGCTCATCAGTTCAGCAAGAGGAGTTGAAAGAATTCCTTGATCAATTTTCCTCTTTTTCCTATGTCTCTTGACCACAACCCTATGCTTTGGACTGTACAACACATCTAGTGGTGGTATTTCTTGTATTTTCAGAACAATCTCCTCTGTGGGATTTTCTAGAATTATTTCAATATCCTGGTGAATTTTGTCCGTGCCGATTGCCCCTTGAATTGGAACATTAGTAACCTCAGGTTCTGGGGATTTTGATGTAGTGAGTTCTTTGGAGTCATTTGGGTTTTTTATGATTAGATCAAACTGCTCCCATTCCTTGATTAAAGTAGGACCAATAGTAACATTAGTATCAAGGATCTCACTAGTCCCTTCATTTGTCCGATCCTTCTCAATATTTTTCTCCCTTTCAGGGTTCTTTTCCTTTTCAGGAGTCTTCTCTATAGGTTCTCCTTGACTATGCCCCTCAAGTTGCACCACATTGGTGGTATTTAATAAGTCCAGAGGTAGAGTTTGCAACCTCTATGTTCTGAACTTTAGAAATTCCTCTAATCTCGCTGCTCCCAATTTGATTTTTGCAAGTTGTTTTATTTGACAGAATAACTTTGCTGAAGTGAAAAAATCATCATAATCATCTTTCTCATGTTCAAACTTGGCGAGTTTGACATGAGAGGTAAAGTTGTAGGCAATTTCTTTTGTATCATACTGCCTCTTTGGAATGACTGCTAACTTTAACATTTTAATTTTCTTAGCTTCCTTCTCTACATTTTTAAAGTCATGCAGTGTATTAGTACCACATCAGAGGGGAAATGTTGGCCAGATTTGCTTTTTGGTCTCCATTAGGTTTCTGGACATCCCTGCTTCTGTTATCTGATAAGCTATTTGTCTGGAAAATAGTTTATCAGGAACATATAAGGGGAGGACATGTGGATTTGCAGTGCTGCCAAAACTCTGATATAGGTGAACTTCTCTTCATTGAACCAACTACCAATTGATGTTAGATTGACACTGGATTCATCGGACAACCAAGGAGCAGGTTTGTTGAATATAGCATAGTGAAAGGGCAAGACAAAACCATGGCAGATTCTATAAAGGTGGTCTTTATAATGGGCCTTCCATAAATACTTATGATAGAGATGAATGGGGGTTGGGTCTTGTGGAGTCCATTTCCAGCATAAAATGGGGTAATTAGAATTAAAAAATATGGTATCCCTGATGTAGGCACCCATATAAAATGGGAGTATTACCTGGGTAGTCACAAATCTATTTTTTCTGTAATCAAGGATTTGATTGGCGATTTTATCATAAATAATGGTTGCCCAATCCATGATATAAGAGTTAACTGCTGCTTCCATTAAGGGCACCATTTCTATAGAGAACTTGGATGAATGAGCGAATCCAAAGAGTCTACATATCATAGCACCAACATAACAGTAAGGAGATGCTAATGAGTTTATGGAGTACATACCCGATGATTCGTGCTTGTGTTTTTTTGGGAAATGCCTCCATTGCATGATAAGGTCTAACTCCAGGTCATTTTCCTTGGCAAAAGCTTCTAGAAATGCCCTGTTGTAATCCTTCTGTGGTTGCGGCAAATGGTACATATTTTTTATATCTTCCGCACTAAGTGACCCAAACATCTTTCAATCTGTCCGTAAAGATTTCTTTGTTAGTTATGTTGATGCTTTCAATTACCCATCTGACCAAGTCATTATAGGGTAATATTTTGGTGCAGGTGACTATTCTGTGAAGAAAAGAGTTGGCCAAATCTTTAAGAGTATTCTCTGACTTGTCGGTTGAATCTGTTGTTCCCCTTTCTTCTTCAATCTCTCATGAGTCCTTGGCTTCCAGTAAATTATATATACTTTCCCATGAGGCCTTGCCCAGACTGAGGCAAGTAGTATGAGATATCAATACCGTACTTTCTAGTTCATCCTGGATTATGGAGGGAACCTTCAATTTCATTGATTTCTTCAACATTTTTGCTCGAATGATGAATTCAGCCTTGCTCTGCAAAATGAAATAGAAGACTTTAAGAGAGGAAAAATTCATTCAAAGCTAACACACTATTCGAGTTTCAATATGTTATGGTACCACGGATGAAAAACTCGAAGGCTTCAACCATAATTTCTCTATTAATGATTTCTATAACTGCCAAATCGTGATACTTAAATGCCACAATGATACATTGCATCACAAATCTCGAGAGGCACAAGCGTTATTTTTTAGTTGTTTCCTTTTCATAACTTCGATTGCGATAAATAGTGAGCTGTCATAGGGAGCTGAGATAATCTTTAAGAAATCAATAAATCGTTTGTTCTCTATTATAATTGATTTATGCTTTTAGACCTGCAAACATTCGTTTAAGAATCATATTTCCACTTTATTGAAAAGCGCACTTTCAAATAATAAAATCGCATCGACGGATTCTGAATGGGGATTTGATATGGGTCTTGGGACTTCACCGATGCGCAATTGCGATCGGCTTGTCAGATCTCAAATATTATACCCCCGCATTCATAAATCATAGGGTCCGCCTTCCTTATCAATGTTGCGTTACTCCTCCTCCAAACCCCGAAGCCCAATCTCTGATAAGCGATCATCGATCACTTATATGTATGAATATAAATGAATATTGTCAATTGTGATTAATGCTGGTGGACACAAAACATATTTAAGTTATTATAAATATAATAATAATTATACTTGTAAGCCCCAAGAGTTAGCTCAATCGATCAAATTAAGTCCCTCGCCAATGGGAAGTCACAGGGTCGAATCCTGAAAGCTCTTGGGGTTAGGTCAGTAAATAGGCCAAGGGGTGTTGATGCCCTTCGGGTGGCGTCCACTCAGTGTTAAAAAACCCTGGACGTAGTGGCTACCCATTGACCTCGGTATCAGTGAACCAGTAAGTGAAAAAAAAAAATTATATTTGTATATTATTATAAAATATAATATAATTTTTTTTTTTAATAATTTTAGTTTTTATTAATTTTTTAGTAAATAATGATAATTAATATTATTATGAGTTATTCTATTATTAATTATATAATATTTTAGGATTTATATTAATTATTTAACTATTAATATACAATATTTATATAAATAATATAGAAGAATCTCCGTCGTTAATATTTAAAAATAAGTTATTAATAATCCTAATTAACCCAATGTATACAAACCCTAAGATAAACATTAAAAATACTAAAGCCTAATAATAATAATAATAATAATAATAATAATAATATTATGAGTTTATGTTATTATAATAGTATTAATATAATAATCATAAATATATAAGAATATAGTTGCTATTATTTGTATAGTTATTAATTATCATAAATAATAAATAATTGGTCTTTATTGTTATTATTATAAAAATATATTATAATATATTGATTATAATTATATTGTATATTATTATAATATTATAATCAAATATTATTATTATTATATTATTATATTATTATTATAATAACAATACAATATAATTGTTATTATTTTTCATAATTTATATTATTAGGTTATTTAATGACAATAAATGATAACCTAATATTATTATGAGCTATTTTTATTATTAATTAAGCGGAGTTCATATAATTATTATAATATTAATATAATATTTATACTTTAATATATATGAATAATATGGTTGTTAATATGTACATAGTTATTAATAGTCCTAAATACCCATAATAATTATTAATGTGTTTGATATAAGCCGATTGGCGTATATCAACCATATTCGAAAATGTGGTTGCATATATGCTTGATATACACCTATTGGCACATATCAACCCTATTAGTAAACTTGGTTGTGCTAGTTTTAATATCAATATACGATGCATTAAGGTGGGCTTTGAACAAATTAGAAAAACAATCTCAAAATCTCGGCTCCTATCTCTTTCTTTCATAATTAAGAGAAAAGCAGTTTATCACTTTGGTTAGTCTTTCATTTCTTTCGGTTGAAATTGAATAATCTATTTCCAAAGTTAATCTGATTCAATTTCTATTCATTAGAGAAACAGAAGCCAATAAAACCAGCCACCTACACCAGTTTTGTGAGGATCAACCATAGGATAGGCTAACCAACCAATGATAACTCATCAACCATCAACTCAATAAAATCACTAATAAATCCATGAAGACCTGTGAAAAAACGGGCTCTTCAAACTGCAAGCACACTAACCCATACATAGAATATTTCACAAGGAAATAAAACACAAGTTTTAATGGGTGCACGTAGAGAAATAAAAACTTTTCTTTATAGAAATCCACAAAAACCTCTTTATACATCAATGTATAGGTACTCCAAACTACTCATTACATCATTGAGATTCACATTTATAATATAAGTAGCTTAAATTTGAAATTAGTACAATACTAGGCTTATAATACTATGTAATATTCTACTGTGACCATAGGGTGTAGGGGTATTCATAAACAGTACTTGTTTAGGCTCAGACTTTATAAGAAGAAAAATATTACCACCATTATTCTTTCTTTGTATCTTCAGTAGAACCAGAGCTAGATCACTTTTCACCAAACAAATCTGCAATAGCTTTTCAAATAGTAGCTTCCCTATTAAACTTCAAAAACTTAGTTCATGGAGGATGCTCACGATAGAGCTCGACCAAAGGGAGAGGAATGAAATCGCTTCCTGAAGCATGAAGGTAAGGAATGAAATCGCTCTACCGTAGGGAGAGGATCCTTTTCAAGACTCCTTTGATAAGATGGATTTATGAAAAAAGGAGTGAAGCCACTTGACTATTGCTCCCACTACAAATAGTAATTCAAGAAAGAAGTGCTTGCCAACAAAGGCCCCTATAACCAAATAGTAAATTAGGAGTTTTTCAAAAACTCAAAGAGACATTAGAATCCTTGTCCTTGTGCAAATCCAAGCGATTTTTCCATTTTAGGCTTAATCTCTTTATCAGCTCGTTCAACGAGAGCTTTTTAATTGAATTGGATGTGATCATTTCTATGCATATCTTTGGGTCTAGATTTACTTCGATGTTACTTTTTGCTACTGCAACTATTTGGTCTTATACACAAGGGTGTTTGAAATTACCGGGATTACAATAAAACACTGTATTACATGAAGTATAACCTCCTCTTACAATATCTCTTCTTTCAGCAATTCTTCTTTACAACCAATCAACCTCAAATATATTTTGAGAACTACACTATTTATTAAACATAGGATAACAAATTATGATGGAATGAACAACAAGCTCCATTTACAAATAAGAATGAATCATGAGTATTTCACTCTTCACTAGGATTTCTTTTTATGAGAGTGACTTTCTTTTCATATATTTATTTTCTTATTCCTCTCTACTAACAACGAGGGAATCAAACCCTGCTAGAGTATAGAAGACTTTATATTAGCTACTAGGAGATGGAAAGTATCTATATATATATTGTAGATTAAAAGTATAAAGTGTAGTGTAGGAAACAATAAGAGATAGAACTATATATGTATTTAAAGCATGAAGAGTAGGAATTAGTATGTATGGTCAATAAGATAAGAGTTGGAACTAGTATGTTCCTTTCGGTTCAAGGCTAGAAGGAGCTAGTATGCTCACGAAAAGAAATGTATAGCCTTATTCCTTAGAGTAGAAAGGATTTAGATATATTAGTGAGAGTAGGGATTAATTATTCCTTATGATATAGTAAGATAAGGATTATTTAGTAGTGAGTATGGGAGGAATGAGGAAGTCCTTATAAGCCTTATTAGCTAACTATAGGTATGGTCTTGTCCCTATTACCCTTTGCACACCTACCTTTGAGAGGAATTGTACCCTTTCAATATTGTCCTTATCCTTCATTTAACTAGCGCTTGGTCTTGTCATGGAACAATAGGGTTTGATCCTCACTATGATCTACCCCACCGGTATGGTGTTGTCTTATGAGGAATCTAAACATCGATAAGATTTAAGTGATTTTAATGGAATAAATACCTCTCACACTCAAAAATCCATTCTTTTTACATAACCTTTGTAAGATATATATAAACAGGAAATAAACAAACATACTTACCTGCCTATAAAACCATTATCGAATTAACCATCACCATCACCATGCAGAATGGAAAACCTGCACTACTTCTTGACTTGGGGCATGAATGTACTATCAAATGAGCCATCAATATATTGTAGCTAATCTGAGATGCATTATGTTGTCAAATAAACCCTAAATAATAGTCACATGGTTCATACAAAATTCTCTTGATTAATAGTTCAAGTATATAGATTGTCACTTTTAACCACTAACTTGTTGATTTTAGGCACACGCCTGCTATCGAGTGTACCAAAAACATGTTGTATAAATAACAGGGCACTATATTCCTAACACTAGTCACAATATATGGTTAAATGCACCAAGAAACCATTGTGTGAATAGTCAGGCATTTAGATCCTCATCTAGGATCCCAAATTATTGTTAAGTGAACCATCAATATGCCGAATGATTAAGTATCACTGAGACGCTACTCAATTCTGCGGGATTTGACTCATCAAAATGAGACTCACATGACCCCAATCGAGTTATATTTAACACACCCCTCTGACATCTAGAAACATATCGTGTAGAGGTGTTGATGGTGATGGACCCACCAACATGTTAGGGGATATCCTTGGTAAGAAGTCCCAACTAGACCTCAGACCATTTGGAGTAGGAGTCCCAACAGTGGGTAGTACAGTATCGCATTGACTGGGGTTATGCGTAGAGGTAAGTATGATTTCCTTGTTGGTAGCAAGGGTGTGACCTTGCTACAAGTCAAGGAAGGTGCATGAAAGGGTCTAACAGATGGAAGGGGGAGTGAGTGTGCCCCTTCGAAACTTGTGATAGAACACAACTTGAAAGGGAACACATGAGCAGAAAGACATCATGAGATGGAAAGAAGGATATCCAACGATCCAAAGTGATGGATTATATCAATAACACACATCGATAAGATTCATAAAAACACATACAGAATAGTCCATACATACATGCATAAGTTACAGCTACATACATCATTAAAGTAACCAAGATAGTTGAACTGCAATAACAATATATGCATGAAACTTGTTTTCTGTGTTATATTAAATGAGTGAATGACCTAATCATACATACAACCAAGAATTCCATTAGCCCCGATGGCCGAACATTAGAGTCACTGCCGCTTGCTCCAAAAAGATGTACTAGCTCTACACTATGGAGAAGCCAAGGCTCGTTACAATACAGTCCAAGGTTTCTCTAAGTTATCCCTATAGGAAGCTTGGATCCCAAAATCCTGTACAATGAGTTATGAGGTTCTATAAATAGCAAAGGGTGGGGTGACCCTCGACATTCCCCTTTGTGACTCTTCACCTACCCTCATGACTCTTCAACTACTACATGACTGTTACATTCTATTATCGACATTTAGTCTTTCACTTTTACAATAGGTTTACATTACAATCGGCACATGTACCCATGTGAGACAAAATAGGCTTGACTAAGCTATGCAGGACATCACTAAGAATCTGACAGCTATGGGAAGACTAACTCTTTGACATCCTTGCGATGCTCAATGGTGGCAAACTGATTCCAAGCTTGGTAGTCTATTATGGTGTCTGCATACTTTATGGTGACATCGTCTTAAAAGCGAAATCTTGCCTCCATTGCATCCAGGTACACTTATTTGGAAATTATTTCCAACTCATCAGATAGCATGCACATCATAGTCTTGAGTGCAGCCAGTCCAACAACATATTGATGCATAGTTTCTACGCTCATCTGTAATTCTGCACTGCTGGCTACACACATCAACTCTTCGAAGTACATGTCCAGCTCTCATTAGAATTGGTTCTTGGAATTCACCTCGGTGAGTGTGCCAATGGATGGGATCGAATGCATGTGCAAAATGGAATCCATGCTCCTAAACACTCATGCATGTGAAGCCTGTAAATTGGTGATGAACTGTGGGAGTTCCTTAGATATCCAGATCGCACTCTAGATGTGTTCCTTCAACTCTACTACCTTTAGCTTCATCATATTTGGTAGGTGAAATGGGGCTCCCTTGTACCTAATTGTCCATATTTTCATGTGATTTACAACAATGTGTAAGTCTAACAAGATGTGTGCTCTCCTAGCACAGTGCCACTACCAACTGTTGAGATGGAAAACTGACTTATACATAGTGACGAATCTGAAGTACATATTCTACATGAATGTCTCGAGAGACGATACTTCATCTAGTATCGCTCTCTTCAACTCTACTCTCATTGATGCTACAACTTGCTCTCCTTCCTACTTGGCCTCTTATAACTCCTTAGCCATGCGCTCGTTCTCAGCAATCAAGAATCTAAGACTTGAGTTGGTGGCTTCGGCATATTCCTTGGTAGTATTGGCTAATGCAGTTGGATGTCTGTGCACATCGAATACAATCACTTACTCTTTAGACTGTGTAAGAGGTACATGGACATCCAAAGTAGGCACTATATGCGACTTCACAACTCTGTGTTGTGACTAGTCGAAATATATGTATTGCATCTCTACCTCCGGATTCTCTTCAAGGATTTCAGTGTCTCCTTGATCACTTGGGACTTTCTCTACTTCTAGACCTGGTGAAGTCAGTGGGGTGACCTCTTGGTTCTGAGGCATCAGGTCAATTTTCTTATTTGACTCTCGTTGAACCATATCTGTGTCCATCAACTCTAGAATCTGTTCAATCTCTTGAGAAAAGTCTTGCTCATGTGACTTCTCACCCTGTCTGTTTTGTGCCAGTTACTCAAATGATTCAATAACATACATGGGTGTTGTTTCATCAATATGTGCATGTTGTGCCTCATGTTTTTCGTGTTCTTGCTACGCATCCTTCTCTCTCCTATGTAACTCTTGTTCTTCCCTAAGTTGTTGCTTCAACTCCTACAACTTCTTTTCTCTTTCCTCCACCTTATGTTTCTCCCTCTGCTTTTGTGTGATCCTTCTATCGTGTGTCTCCTCTTAGCTTCAATCTCCAAAGCTACTTTTAACACAAGTGATACAACCCAGAAAATGAATTTTCCCTTTTTTGGGGGCCAAGAGGGCACTGCCTCTCAGAATAGCATTGAGCACGCTTGGAGGCCACTGTTGGGCTATCTCTACACAATTTTTGGGAGGAAGGTAGAGCCTTCACTCTCAAAAATATACAGTGAAAGCTAGACAAGGCAAGGTCTAGGCCAAGGAAACCCAGACCCATCAACGGGCAACTGAAAACATAAAAAGGTTGAATCCATGGTGAAGCTGAGTGCAAACAAGAGTGAATGATCATGCATGAAAATAGTGAGTGAAAGATTCAAAAACAAGAAAACAAGTAAGTGTGTGAAGTGAGTCGTCGCACTGTGACCATCAATGGAGAAACAATATCATGCATGCAACGATAACGAGATGCAATGAAAACTTGAAATAGTGCTTCTATAAGCTAACATGCATTAAAACAACAACAAGCATTCATTGAAACCAAGAAAACAACACTCAAACAACTCGGAATACAAAAAGTGACAGAAAAAAAGAAAAAGACATGAAAAGTAGGTTTACCTGAAAAGTTTGAGTTGAATGTGCCGAATGCTCCTACATGTGATGTGGGATGCCAGAGCTCCAAGATCAATGTGAGGAATGAGTTTTGAAGCTTCGAATAAATAATCTTGATAAGATCAAGGTTTATGATGAGCATGCCACAAATCTATGAAAATGTGACACTTGGCGGGAGGTTTCTAAAACGACTTTTACATGTAACCCCCAACTGCTAAAAATGGATCCCTAAAATCTAGGGATGCTTTTTTCTTTTCCAAGAAAAGATGCCCATGCATGCAAATCAAGATTGCTCAGTCCTGGAGGGAACCAGTCAACTTGGGAGCATATGCAATGGACTGCAAGACTTGGAGCGTCTTTTGCATAGTTTCTAGGCTTACCATGTCTATTTTTCCCTCAGGCTCTATGTAATTTCTGGACGTAAGCCCTAGCTATCAACTATAATTGGAAATCTTTTAGAGCAGGCCCTGTGATGGGCTCCTCTGCACAATTTCTAGAGGGAAGGTTTCCTGGGTGTTCTGCACATTTCTAGAGAGTAGCGGGCATCCTAGATGGATTGCGTAATTTTGTAGAAGAAGGTTGGTTCCCCTCCAAATTTGGAAATTTTCCAGGTGAGCATAACAACCAGCAAATGACCAAGCTCCAGAATGTCAGCTTGCAGGTCGAAGAAAAACAAGCTATCAAAACATAATTTAATGAACTATTGAAACTCAACTGGTGCATAAGTACTTGCCAGTGCAAGACATGTTGCTAAGGATGATCGGTGGGGAGGCTCCAAAATGAAGCTAAGGAAAAATTTTGGTCGATAGTTGTAGCTGCTACAACAAGAGGATTGTTGAGGACGCTTTGAGGATGACACCATGAATCTTGGAAATGATCTTGTGAGGCATTTTAATGGATAAACCAAAAGCTTCCTCATTTCATCTACTCTTTCCCACCATGAATTTCTCTTCTTTTGATCGTGCTTACAACTTGCTCCTTATTTTGTCTCAGCCTCTTTCACTTGCTCCTTGTTTTTTTAGCTTGCACAAGGATCCTGAGTATTTGAAACTAGACTATCATGACTGATGAAATAAAGGAAACAAACCCAAGGAAGATGACACCATTGATGATCAAGATTATCCAAAGGAGGAGGAAGAGCTAGAAGATGAGATTTAACAACAATTTGTTACTAATTTTGAAGTATGTGTTGCGAAATTGCCCATTTTCTACATTTCTCTTCCCGTTCTTCTAATACAGACAAGTCATGAGTCCAGTGGTTGGAATGAGAATTATGTTTTTTATAGTGTATTATTTCTTGTGACTGACTGTAAACACATTTAACACAGTCCAACCATAAACACTAGATGTCAGAAATACAATCCAAGCAAATGCAGGCAGACTATATATTCACATGCACAACCAATCAAAGAAACCACATGTCTTTGTAGATTGTTTACAATTAAATTAAATGCAACTTAATGTTGAATCCGAATTTTATTATTGAAATCATTCCATCATAATTATTCATCTATGATCTTCCTTATTGTGTTTTCTTTGCAACATGATGTGGTGCAATTGCTAGTTACTTATCTTTGTACATTAATTTTTAATCATTATATGGGTTTTAGAGATAAAAGGTGTTAAAGATTTAATTTTGTATATCCATCATATCTCATCCTTAAATCACTAATCCCATAACGATTTTAACATACTTTTCCACTCTCCTAGCATAGAGATTCAACAACCTAGTAATAATTTATTTTAGACGATTGGATGAAATTATGTAGCTTTGACGGATCATTTTAATCTTTAAATTATAAAATTTTAATTAAAATTTGATAATTTTTTTAGATTATCATTTTATAGATATTGAGAGGTGCTTTATAATGTCATATGAAATATATATTTCCATGTAATGTTACATTTAAAAATAATAATAGAAATAATATTAATTTTAATATGAAGGATACATGTAATTCCTTCCATGTTTAATATGGTATTGAGAGATGGTAAATAAAAACAATGTTATTGATATGATAGGATTTGCAATTCATTCTATGTTTAATTGATATGTAATATTAAAGTCAATAAACTAGTGTGAGCCATAAATAAAACATTTTAATGTCGATCTTAGATAGCATAATTTTATATTGACTTTATATGGGAAAAATAAAGTAATTTAAATTAATTTTCTATTACATCTTCACTTTTAATTAAGGCATGCCATTTATTTCATTCCTAAGATGGAGTTGATATATAGTATTTAACAAATTCTAAAAACAACAAAAATGTTTAATTTGGTTCATATATCACTACAAGGATAAGACCCTCTAGCGGAGGTTTTTGTAGAAGCCCCTATAAAAAGAAATCAAAAATATGTTTGTACCAGAGGTCACTAGTGGAGTTGGGTCAATAGATGTTTTTTAGCGGTGCACCTATAATACACTAACACACTAGTTCTTAATAGCATATGGTGCACTATGGCAGAGTTATTCTTTATAATAAAAAAAATTAACAATACGCTAAGTACATAATGTGTGTCGGTGTGTATACTACTCGATAACACCAAAAAATAGTTAAATTTAAAACAATAGTCAGTCGTAAAATTCATTTTTCTGAGTTTGGTTCTATACTCTCATGATGCCCTGGTGCTAAACCTGTATACAGATGCCCTAGTGCATAAACAATATGGTGCACCATTGTGGGGTTTTTTATTCAAAAATAACAATGCGCCGCTAATATTATATGCACTAGTGTCGTTAATTGAACTGAAGGCCTGATGCTTAACAGAAAATGGTGCATTGTTCCACGTATATTTTTTATACAAATAAAAATAGTGGTGCACTATGTATATAAGGTGCATTGTTGTGTATACTATTCGATATCACCGAATAAGGGTTAAATTTTAAAAAAATGTCAATCGTAAAATTAATTTTCACCATTTTTGGTGCTATATTCACATAAAGCACTGAAGATTTCCCTTTTTTAAAAATCCCTTGTGTGCAAAATCATGGTGCACTGTGGCAAGGTTTCTAATTTGAAATACATCGGTGCACTACTCATATAATAAGAACCAGTTCCATTAATAGAATTATACGTCCTATGCTTAATAGACAATGGTGCACCATTCAAGGGTTATTTTTTTAAATAAAAAATAATGGTGCATTAAGTACCTCAGGACCACCAATGTGTATACTACCCAATATCACCAAACTAGTGTTAAATCTAAAAAAATGTCATTCATAAAATCCATATTCACCATTATGGTGCCATACTCCCACGAAGCCCCAGTATCATGACCTTTTCCAAACCTCTAGGTGCATATACATCATGGGGCACTGTTGCAGGGTTTATAATTTAAAAATAAAGCGCACTAGGTGAAGCCAGAGCATTAGTGTGTGTACCACTCAATAACACAAAACAAAGGTTAAATTTAAAAAACCATTGGTCATAAAATTCATTTTATCCATTTTGGTGCTATACACCCACAAAAAACCAATGTTATGTATGTTTCGAAACATCCCGGTTCATAAATAACATGGTGCACCATGGTAGGATTTTTAATTTAAAAACCGTGATGCCCTTTGCAAATAATTTGTATGAGTGCACCATAATACGGTTAAATAAAAAGGGATTTTTTTTTAATATTTTTATATAATTTTAATACTTATCTTTTCACATTAATAATTTTAATAATATTTTTTTACTATAATGGTTTCAAAAGATAAGAGCCTGAGTTAAAGATTTAATCTCATATTTAATATTTATTCTCTCTAAAGGATAAAAATTATTTAATTTTTTATTAGTTTTAATTACTTATCTTTGTGCATTAATAATTTTAATGACTATATGGGTTTTCAAGATAAAAGGAGCTAAAGATTTAATTTTGTATATCCAGCTTATCCTATCGTAGTTGTATTTAGTGTGACTTTTTGGACTTTTTGGTGCCACAATGTGGCAAAAAAATTTGAGGTCAAATCTTGATTTGTGTCATTTAAACTGCCTTTTGATTGTGTAGGCATTACCCATCAAGCTTGTGATTTCCATAAATTCCTGTTGGATTTTAGAGAAAATAGACCAGAAATACCAACTTGAAAAGCTTCCAAAAATTCTCATTAAAGACAACTCACATCCTATCCTTAAATCATTAATCCCATAACGCTTTTAACATACTTTTCCACTCTCTGCGAGCATAAATATTCAATAGCCTAGTAAGAATTTATTTTGGATGATTGGATGAAATTGTTTAGCTTTGATGGGTCTGTAAATTCATTTTCACCATTTTGATGTTATGCTCCAATGAAGAACCAGTGCTATGCCTAATTTGAAATGGCCTGGTGCATAACTAAAATGGTGCAACATGGTAGGGTTTTTAATTTAAAATCTACAATGCCCATCATAAATAATCTGTATCAGTGTGTTGGGTACTTCAAGTGCACTGGAATAGGGTTAAAGAAAAAACTTATAGGATGTAAAATTTATTTTTACCATTTACAGTATTGTAGAGATCTCTCAAGCATCAATGCTACTTTTTCCTCCCTTGAGCACCCTACCATCAGTCATTCCCTTGCTTGCCATCCTTCTATCCATTGCTCACTATGTGGCTTTCACATTTTGTTAAATGGTGGACAATTTGTTGTTTTCATGTATGTGGAAACCATGCCTCCCCAACAATAAAATGTCTATGTTTCTTACTAACTTAATTTTTTTAGTGGAGTATAATTGAAAATTAAGTAAAAAAAAAACATTGTTTTTTATTTTTATTTTTATTGTTTTTCCACAGTACATTCGTGAGGTTTGACTCACACCATTCATAGTGCACCTTGTAAATTTATGGGGTGCACTAAATCAGTGTGTAAAGTTAACGCATTATAGTTTCTTAATATTATTCAGTGTGTTTGGTAAATGGAAATGAATCGGGTCATGAATTTCCATGATGGACAACTTTATAAATTATAATGTTTATGATTCCATGACACAGAAAATATAATGTTTACGATGGTGTGTTTGGTAAAAAAAACTTCCAGGTGCATTTATTTTTACCAAGCACATCACTTAATATTAAAAACTATAGCTCAGTATATTTGTTAACTTGAATGTTTCGGTGTGGTGCGTCGATGTAAAATTAACGCACCGGTGAAAAATGTTATGTCGATGCACCACAATGAAAAAATGGTAACTAATGTTATGTATGAATGTGAATGAAAAGTGGTGCATCAAGTTGATGTGTGCACCATGTTCGGTGCATTCCCATTTTTTCGCCACACTATGTCTCATGCATTCCCATTTTTTGGCGCACCTTGGTTGTTTTTTATTTTTTTAATTAAAGGTTATATTTCATTATTTATAAATAGATTTTTTATTTAATAATTTTTTATATGTTTTAGGTATGGGGTTGATGTATTTTATATGTTAATCATGTAGAGACATCAAATGAGAGAGGACCAATAGAAACAGGAGCAAAGACTTGACCAGTACAATGTGGTACAACAATGAGAGGCACAAGAGAGGGAGAGAGATTTATACCATCGCCCTATTACAGCAACCAACCAAGTCCTCTTGGTGAATGTAGGCCTCCTTAAGTCCTATGAGGAGGCTACATCCCTAAAATGGCACTTCGGGTTATTGGTCCAATTTATCCATCAGTGGGATTTTTGTTAGTAGGCTTTCCATGTTGGTCCTCACTTGTGGTTCCAAGCCACTAAGGGGACAAATATTTTAAAATTAGTCTATCCAAGAGTGGTGATCATTTTCTCCAATTCCTTGATGTCCCCCTTGGTGTTGCAAAAAAGGTTCATTTTACCTACTGTGATACATACGTAGAGGATCACATAGTTTCTATAGCATATTTTTAGATGTCTAGTGGATAGATATAGATCTCTTCTTTTGGTGCAGAGGAGGTTAGGCGACTAACTATTAGTGACTACCATTACACACCATACCAGTGATGGGAAACACATTAATTTCCATTTTTTTATTTTATGTTAATTCTTTGGTAGATAGGCCATGATGTATCATATCATCTATCATTTTTTTGCGGCAATTTTGTATGGTTTTAGATAGATGTGGCATTATGACACAACAATTGTTTTGTTTATTTTTTTAGAGGTTTTTGGATACAAGGCCTAATTTTGACCATCGCCCTCCTAGGCCAATGATTGAGATACATATGTACGTGGGGTGAGATGATGCCTAAGAGGGGCCATCCAGAGTATCCGACCAGGATTTCACTGATGCACTACGGCTACTAGCCAGTGAGGCCGACCACATGTTTGTCATGGTTTCATATCCTTATGCAAGGATGGATTGGCAACAATTTCCAAACATCCTCTTCACACAGGATGAGCCAATGGATGATAAAGGTAATATTATTGTTTTCTTTAAATTAATCTAGTTTCATTTTATTGTCTTAATTAATTAGAATAAAATTTATTCTAGCATGTTCTTTAACTTACTTTATTAAATTGTTTAATGAAATTGTATAATTATTGTTGTGTACTATATTTATTTTATATATATTGGCACATTTGTTGGGGACATGCATCCTCCCGTATTAGATGCAAATGTGGAGATGGCTAACACTGCAGCAAGCGAGGGACATCCTATCCTTCGATGTCGATACCCGTACACATGTAGTCACAATCCACTCTCTATACTTTTGATTGAGAGAGTTTTCCTTGCAATGTCTCAAGCCATCAAGGAATATCCTGGCATCCTAGATATCTAGACACACTTGTTGCATGTATGATGAGCCTTATGCAACATATCACTGGAGCTACCAAGCTAGTTGTAGTGAGGAGGGATGGTCATGCAGCAAATACATCGTCTTCACCTAGCACTACCTCATCGGATGATTATCGTGGTGGTGTTCCCTCTTGTAGTACTTTTCCTCCTCCTCATTCACCTCATGACCCACTTCCTCTTTCTCCTCAAAGAGCAGACCATCCATCTCCTCTTCCACCTCATACTTTGACTCTTGAGGCCATTCACCATCCATTGTCTTCTGCAGACGAAGCCATCACTAGTACTCTTTTATCAAATATTTTATAACATCTATTTGATTTGATATATATATATATATATATGGTGTGTAATGTACTTAATTTATATGTTGGTGTTGATGTGTATATTGTTAGGTCATGTTAGATATGTTCATTTAATGTGCTTGCAAATATATGTGTAGGTTGTTGTAGTTATTTGACATGAGATGTATATTTGGGGAGGTGTGTGGTGATGATGTTATGCAATGCTTGTGTTTTGTTAGATGTGATCACAATCTAGATGCCTTGTTAGGTTATTAGATTTGTGTGCCAACTAATGACTTTTATTTGTGCTAGAGGCGTTATAATTTGAATGTGTATTCTAGATTATGTTTTATGTTTGTTAGATGGTTATCATTATAATTTTTATATTTTACGAAATGATATTTACTATAGATTATGTATTGGCAAACTTATTTCAAGGTTTTATATATAAAATTACATGCAAAAACGACTTACTCTAAATACAAAATGAAAAGATATTTTTATAAATTATAAAGTTTAATATGGTTGAAACTATAATTGTAAAACTGCCATAAACATTTTTCTATTGCATAGATAACTCATACGTATTCATTCAAACTAAATTATTTTATACAAAATGAAAAGATATTTTTATAAATTATAAAGTTTATTGTGGTTGAAACTATAATTGTATAATTACCATAAACATTTTTCTATTACATAGACAATTCATACATATTCATTCTATCTAAATTATTTTTCAAACAAGGGTTGCGAGCAGCATAGTCCCTGCATATAAAAAACATAGAAAGAAAAATTATAGAACATGTCTAAACAACAGTAACTAAAAAATAAATCAATTTCACACACAATTAAATTGTACAAACTTCTAAACAAAACTATCCTTTTACTCATAGTATAAATTATAAAGTTGTGACATATACTTATAATACAAGAGTTAGACAATATCTAATTAATGTTTTCAATTAATTTTTAAAATGTATATTACAACATGTAAGTATTAAATAGTAATTTCAAAATATTTATAATAAAATTAAAATATAAATTTGATTGGTCTATAAAACCAATTATAATTAAAAGACATTGTTCATAAAATATTAGATTATAAAAATAACATTACAATTAATTTCATTTTATAGATTTAATAAATCAAAATTTATTTATTAATAATAAATATGAATGAAGCATCATTAAAAAAAATTATTAATTATAATTATTATTTCAAATATAAATTTTAAATTAATATGTTTTTTTTTTAATTTTAATTATAATTATTTTTTAAGTTTTCTAAGTTTAAATTAATAAATAAGAAAATGCAATCAGTAAATTATTATGAATAATATTTATTTATAAAATATAAAAATAATATTATAAATTTATTTATAAAATTCAATGTATTGTTAAATTAAAAAAACTCATGTCATAGTTTTTATATAATTAATTTAGATTTTATATATATATATATATATAATATATATATATATATATATATATATATATATATATATAATTTAATTTCTTACTAAAGTTATGAGAGTTTCAAGCAATTTAAATTTAATATTTATAACAACTCTTACCAACTTAAATTGGAAATCTTACTAATTTAAATTTAATTTCTTACCAATTATATAAAATACCAAAAAATTGAATAAAATATTAATATAATTAGCATGAAATATATTAACATTTGATATTGTTAGATGCGATAATGATGATGATGCCCTATTAAATTATTAGATTTGTGTGCTAGCTAATGGTGTTTATATGTGCTAGAGATGTATATAATTAGATCATGTTATTGAATTTGAATGTGTATTTTAAATGATGTTTATGCTTGTTAGATGGTTATCATCATAATGTTCATGTTTATGAAATTATATATATTTATTATAGATTATATATTGGCAAACTTATATCAAAATTTTATATATGAAATTGCACGCAAGAAGGCTTACTTTAAATATAAAAATGCAAAGATATTTTAATAAATTACAAAATTTAATATGGTTTAAACTATAAATGTAAACTTACCATAAATATTTTTCTATTGCATATATAGTTCATACATATTCATTCTAATTAAATTCTTTCTCAAAAAATGATTACATATGAATAAATGTTATTTTCCATTGTACTATTTACACTTTTTGAATAAACTCTTCTACCCTTAAAATTGTTATTATAAAAATTTATGATCTCCAATCATAAGCAATATGTTGGCCCTAAAATTTTATGGATGTAAATATTCCTATATTTTATTTTGGTGATTATTTCATAAGTTGCTTGTTATTAGAATTTCAAATTACTTCATTAAGTGTGGTTTTAGTCAACATTGGGGGCATAGTTTAAATATTTCCAAAAGCAATGATAAAAGTATGTAAATTAACAAATAGCTAATTTGAAAACCAAATTGTCACAAAATCCAAATTAAATTTATCACAAACTTTGAATTAAAAAATATGTGAAAATTGTATTCTTTAACTATAAATTACACAATTGGAAATACTAAGTTTTAAGTGTAAAAATGTTTCCAAAAAAAACTGTGAATCTTACTAATTATATAAAACTCCAATAAGGCAAAGAAAAAAAATATAATTAGCGAAATATAGAAAACAACAAAAATTAGTATAAATGATGAAATAACATAAGTACTTATCAATCTCTATTGTTATCACCCTGATTATCTTCCTCACCTGGCATGATAACAATTTTGTTCTCAGAAGTATGTTTTGATCTATGATCGTGTCGTAATTTGAACCACTAATCCCTATCCAACACATCTGGGTTAAAATGACCTAGTTGCATTGTTTGGGGAATATAACATAAGGCTATCTAGCTTCTTGCCACATATTTCTGTAGTTGATAGATAACAAACCACTATTGTGATATTCCTTTACATTATTCTGATCAATGAAGTCCCACCACTTGCACCTAAATATAACACATTGGAATGAAGAGAAGTACAATTTAATGCTCTATTTTATATTTCTGACGTAGCCTAACATCCCTTGTATTAGGTTTTGATCATGGTGGCTATCATGACTAGATTGGTCGAACTCGACTTCCACTCCACATTCTTGTGTCATGTGTCCATCACCGACATCCTCTATCTAAAAATGATGTCCATTTGCCCACATAGATGGGAAGAAATGCACCTATAAAAAAGTGAAAATATCACAGTGTCATGTGTCTAAAAAATCGAACATAATTAAAATATAAAATATATATGCTACAATTCAAAGTTGCATTATGGATTTAAAAATCTATAGAAGGAGATTATTACCAAGTTTGCGCACCCAATCCCTATGCTTAGTTCATCCTCTTCAGCATGGTGTAGCGTCCATATGTACTGATTTCTCTTTGGCTTGGTTAGCAACCCAACCGTTGGGACATGTCATTGGCATATTGTCTTTTAAATGATTAGGATAAGGGATGCTTCATCCATTTAGCCATCTAATTTATTTCCGGTCACCTATAGGATTTCCTACTGTCGATCAACAGATTATGCAATATACTAAAGCAAAATACTTGATCCACTTCTACAAACAAACTTGTGGAAGCTTAATCGATTTTAAGAAAGATAAAATAGAACACATATAACATAGAATGAGAAAGAAATCACACATGAACACAGAAGAATACTCTAGGAAAAGCCTTAGCGAAAAACCCTGACCTATGTATTATCATACAAGTGCAAATATGTCTGGATTATAGAAAGCTTTAGCTCACAAGCTATCCACATCTTAGTACAATCCCTCAATGTTGCTCATAGATTGAATAGACACAACATATGCCTTCCCTTTGTTCTCCAAGCCTCCTATTTCCATGTGCAGTTTCTCCTGGGTCCTCTGGCTGCCACCTGTGTGAATTAAGCTCTCACACAACTCATCAAGCTCAGAAGTAACTGTGCATTATCCAAGGAATGAATTCCTTCTTCATGCAAGAGATATCCTCAATGGAATATTCCTGCAACTGATAGTACACTATCCCATCATCTGATCTCAACTGGGTCTCTGATTGAACTGACATGCATGAATTATTTATGAGAAAATATTCAGTTATATGAAGTGCAACAATTACATGCATGCATGCATTAACTAACTGAATTCACAATCAGATCCACAAAATGTTGGAACTAATATAACTAGACTTAAGTTAGTTAACTAAGCTAACTAATTACAACTCAAAATACAACTCATCCTGATCTCCTTAATCAAGGGATAACTTCCTCAATCAAAGGGGAAACTATTGCATGTCTTCACATAGACTTCATGTTTGATTTCTACAACTAATTAACTCAAGATGAATTAATTAGTTATTTTACAAACAGTGGCTACAATCAAATTCGAATTTTAATTCTCAAATTTATTTCAAGGACTAACTAAAATTGGAATGTATCCTAAAATGCTATTTATAGCAGTGATATTTTTAGCACTTCTATTTTTAGAATTTCTTGTTGCTATTTTCAGCACTCCCTCTCAACAAGAAAGGGATTATCAGTCAGCCCAATCCTATCTCTGAGGAACTCAAACTTGCATTTTGATAATGCCTTAGTCAAAATATCTGCATCCTGTTCCTCAGTTGAAACAGATAGCAACAAAATGATCCTTTTCACCACACAGTCTTCAAGATGATGATACTGGATATAGATGTGCTTGGACCTATCATGAAATACTGGATTCTCAGAGAGTTTTATACAACTCTGATTATCACAATAGATCATAGTTGGATCCATCCTCTGACCAAACAATCCAACTAGAATCTTCCGCATCCCAATGGCCTCACATGCTGCCTGACTGGTAGCCATGTATTTAGCCTTTGTTGAGATAAGTGAAACTGACATCTATTTCCTATTGTACTAAGAAAATATTGCTAAACCAAGGTTGAAGATTCCTCCTAAAGTGCTCTGTCCGTATGTGCCACAATCCATACTAAGATGTGCCTCTGAGGTATCTCGGCACATGCTTCGCTGCCTAGCAAGACAACTTAGTAGGCTAAACCATAGCTTGGCTCAGGTCATTCACCGTAAAGCACAAATCATATTGTGTGTTCACTAGATACATCAATGAACGCACAAGTTGCCGATAAAAAGTAGCATCTACTACCTCATCTGAAGTAGCATCCTCCTTCTTCCAGTTACCAGCTAGAGGAAACTGCATGGGCTTGCACTTATCCATTTGCAATCACCTAAGTATCTCATTGGCATACTTTCCTTGACACACAAACACTTCCCCATCCTTCTGCCACACTTCCATGCCTAAGAAAGTAGTGCATAAGACCCATGTCTTTCATCTTGAACTCTCTTAAAAGGTCCTCCTTGCAAGACTTGATCAATTGATCATCACCTATCAAAATTAGATCATCAATATAAAGAACAATGATCAAGGGCTTACCTTCTACCATGATGTGGTAAAGGTTTGCGTCTGCTTCACTCTTGATGAAGCCCAACCGGGTGAAATAGCTATTGATCCTGGTGTACCAAGCATGAGGTGCTTACTTCAGCCTGTACAAAGCCCTCTTGAGTTGGGACACATGCGACTCATGATCGAAGGTCTCAAAACCTTCCGGCTGCTCAATGTACACCTTTTCCCCAATCTTCCCATTGAGGAACGTAGTCTTCACATCCATCTGATGGATCTTCCTACCCATATGAGCTAATAATGCCAACATCGGTATGACAGATGAGTACCTTGCTACAGGAGCAAAAGTGTCATCGTAGTCGATCCCCTCGACCTGTGAGAAACCACGAGCAACAAACCTTTCCTTCTGTTTCTCAACATTGTCATCAACTGTCTGCTTTACCTTGTAAATCCATTGAGAACTCACCACTGACTTATACTTAGGTCTTGGGACAACATCCCAAACAAAGTCCCGAGTGATGGAGTCATACTCCTCCACCATAGCTGTTATAGCTCCAAATCTCACTCTTGAGGTTTGTGATGCTGCACTCATGGCCTAGGGAAACCCCTCCTTCCAGACCTGGTCCAAAATTTAAAAAACAGTGTTTTGTTCCCTATATGCGACATTGCCCTGAGCTAAATGTGTGTATACGCGGATCTGAGTATACCCAACCCACGTATATGTTTAAAAACACTTAAAAAAAATAAATCTCCTTAATTTCGGGTGGAGATCACAGGTTTTACCTGTTGATTACCTGTTAGTGCCCGTAGCCCAACTGTTCCCAATGAATTCTCAACTAAAAAACTACTTTGGGAGAAGTATAAAAAGGCTTCTATGGGAAGGTCAAAGGGAGGAGAGAAGAGAGAGAAAGATTACTATGCTGAGATTTCCCTGACCAGGTCTGAAGATCCTTGTGCCTCCTGCACTTCCCCTATTCTACAGGAAACCCTTGTTTCCTTGTGTGTGTTGATGATTTCATACTCCTTGAGATATCATGGAGTAAGTCATGGAAGGAGTTTGTTAAAGGTTTGAGACTGGACGAATCCGAGAGACGGTTCCGCTTGGAGCCTGCGAAAGGAAGAATCAGGTGAAATTATTCCTTTTCTGTACTTTATTTGTCTATAATAAAAGAAACACATGTATTTGTTCCTGATATAGATCTTCTTCATGTTTATGGTATTCATGTTATGATTCATATGTGAACGGTTGTTTAATTGCATAAGTAACTACCTTTCCTTATAATATGAAGATGGTTTCTTTATGATGTTTAGTCCATATACTGTTGTACTTTCTTGAATTTATTATTTTGCAGGTCAAAGGAGCAAAAGGAACTCCAAGAAGGGTTTGGACCCTGGAAGGCTCTTCTCAAACATAGGACCTCAGGTATGCCCCCTATCGTAGAGTTTGCTTATAGTAGCATTATGGTTGTATGGAATGTGTGTTTATTTGCATAGATAACCTCCAGTTTGCTAGGGTATTCACCCAAGACCCTAGGGAATTTTATCCCACAACAGAACTGGCGACTCCACTGGGGATAACACTATTGTTGTTCCTAGTTTGGGTGTATTCAAGCCAATCAGGGCTCAGCTATCAGTTTATCATCTGTTGTTGTGTAGTCAGTGTCTGAATTGTGAGCTTTGATCAGTTTTTTCCAAACTGTTTTTTTTGTTTTTCTTGGAAGCTTTTTTATACACTATTTTCTCTGTTTACAAAGGCGTATATACACAACTTTCCTTAAGTGAACCTACGTATACGCATGTTTCCTTAAGCCTTGTCATGTATACACGCATCTGTGTGCAAACACAGTCGCGTATATCTTTAATTTTCAAGATTTTCAAAATCTTTTTGTTTCTAGAAGATAGTATGCTGGTCTGATTTGATTTGGAGCAATCACTGTTCTGTCACAGTCTTTAGTTTTACAGCAAGCATCTTGTTTCAAATTCTCTCTGATTGTGAAAAGGTTGGTCTTGTTCGTTTTTCTTGCAAACGTCATTTGCTTTTGCTTAAGCACACGAGGTTTCTCGCAAAGAATCTTGGCTACTCTGTGTATTCAGGGTAGAAAGATTGATTTCGATCTCTGTGTTGAGTTTTGTTTTAATGACTGTTTGGTTTGCATGTCTGAACTATTTTTATGACCATCTGCTTTTCTTGCTTTTTGAAAGTCGTTTGTTCATGCTTTCTTGAATGTTGTCTTTTCAATCTTTTGGTTTTCATTGCCAAGCTTGTCTCGCTGCTTGTTGATTGTTAAGAGCATTTCTAAGCACCTTTTTTGTTGAGTTCCCACTTGTTTTGTGTCACAAACTCGCAAAGTGCTTCATTGCCTATTTTTCAGTCATCAAGTTTCAGTCTTGTTAGAGCGTTTCTGAAAAGTCGTTTTTGAGTTGCTTTTGAAGGAAATTTCTTCAAACTTTGTTTTGCTTTCTTGAACTTTGTTTTGATTGAGTTTTCCTTTTTGTTGAGTGAAAGTGCCTATTTGTCTATCTTCATCTTGCTTTTAGTGCTTAGACAAAACAAGCAACAAAAACTAATATTCCATCTAAACATTTAAGTGGCAAATCTAAAATTGATAAACAAGCAACTTTCATCTTTTGATTTAAGAGTAGTTTTGAATTTTGCATCAGCATGTACTTGTTGCGTTAGGATTAGTTTGTGCATCTTTCTAGGCATTTATAGTTTTGTTAGCTTTTGTGAGTGTGAAGTTTGAAGAAAAGAAAAGAAAAAGATGTAGCTTTATTAGAAGTTCCTCTGAACCCTATATAAATTTCTTTTCATCGAAAAACGAAAACAAGTGCATTTGCACGTAGTTTGGTTTTTATTAATTTCTTTTGTGTCAAAAGACCACTAGTTTCACTTCCGTTTATCCCTTGACTTAAATAACAACCCATTAAAATCAAGCGCTAATTTAAAATATACTAGAACTTTATATTTGTCGAGTTAGATACATCAACAAGTTTTAGGATATTTTAGGGCCTTGGATTAGGTGAGTGGAGAGTTAACTCTCTAAGGCCATTTTAAACTGTCAAACATAGGAGTCTGAATAGTGAGTGAAAATCCAATAGCGTTAGGGAGACCAGGAAAGCTCCAGATCTGGGAGTTAAGCACGAGGGTCTGTAAAGATAGGGAAGAGAGATACCCGCTCTCCTACTTGTCTGAAACTTACCTCACGACTGTTCCTCCTGGCTTCTGATATGAGTTGGTAACCTTAGTTGCTACTACTAGGGATCTACACAGGTAGCTACGGAGGGGAATCCCGTGGCACCTGAGGTTGACGTTGTATCACTCTCAATGGTACTACTAGAGTGCACCCTTGCGAAGCTTGGGGGCTTGCATTGGCACAGGCTGTTGTTAGGAGGTCATCGCAACTTCCTCTGTTACCTTCGCTGTTAGGACTGGGCCATCATTATCCCATACTATCTTCGGAAGGCCCCTTACTTCACTTTCTCATATTTTGGTGTCCGGTCCTAATCACCTGGAGCGGAAATACTTGGAAGTTGTTTGACTGGCTGATATCTTTAGGGACTTTATACTGTGTGCTTTGTGCTCCTAGTTGGCCTAGCTTTCAATTTTTTGAATCTTTAGTTAGATCTTAACAAAAAATTCAAAGTGGCTGACCGATCGCCTAGACGATCTTGAAGACTTCGTGGTCTTTCACCACCAGGTTTAGAGCCTTCACCTAGAAGGTGCAGAGTTAATACCGCCGGTGTGTTTCGTCCCATGGCAGCTGACGCATCAGGGATTGATCCTCCCCTGGGGGCATCAGTGTTCAAGATAGACCTGGTACTTCCACAGAACAACAGATAAATACTCCAGTACGTTCTCGAGTTCTCTTTCGGACGGAAGATAATGTAGAGGTAGAAGAACTCTCAGAGTCATTAGCGGCTCTGGATTCTCCCCTACCTCCTAGGCATTCAAAAGTTTACAATATGTTGGGTCTCCAATGCATCGACCATCAAGTCCAGGTCACATTACGCACTTACCATCGATGACCACTACTGGAAGCATGGCTTCCACTACAAGTGCTACGACTATGCAGACTCCAATATTTGTACAAGGGGGAGGAACTATTTCCATCTCCTCTGCTTCTTTATTCAGGTCTTTTGCTAGCACATCTTTGGTTGGGTATACCTCCATTCATTCTACGAGTGGAAACTACCAAACCAATGCTTTTAGTTCTGGATTTTTCCCATTTGGCACCCATTCACAAGGTATTCCGTCAGTTCCGTTTAGTGCCGCCACATCCATGATGGGTGGATCGACTTCATTCTAGGTTTTTCATTTTGGAAGTGGTCATATACCACATTCCACCCCAACAATTGGATCTATTCCTTTCTCTTCTTTAGAAAAAGGTAGCAATCCTTTTCAGGGTTGGACTAACCCTGTGGTTAGTAGTATGGGAACTGGGAATTCGTTTCTCGACCAACAAGGGAATAGGTCGTACTCAACGATTAGTTCATTTCGAAGTATTCTTCCCCTAGCCTCTACTTGGGATCCTTATCAGGGGTTATCCACTCCTTATAATCCTTTAGGAGGAAGCTTCGCTGGTTATGGAGGTTTTGCGGCCGGAGTTGGTCAAACTCCGAGTTATGCTGGATCACAAGGCATGCCCTTTGGTTCAGCTGGTTCTGTAGGTTACTTCAGGTAGCCTGGTGCCTTCCAAAATCGAGGCCAATCTTTTCAAAACTTTGGGAGTTCTGCCCAGTCTGGGTGGAACCCCCAAGGTCCTCCTAAGCTTCTGTTTCTAGCAACTTTGAACTTGCCAGACCTCACAAAGTTAACAAAATATCCAATCAAATATAATCCGGCCTCACCTCTGGTTCCAGCCATACTCCCTTCGGACATTCCAAAATTCGAAGGGAAGAGCGGTGAGGACCCAGGCGACCATGTGACCACATTCCATTTGTGGTGCTCGTCCAACTCCCTTATTGATGATTCAATTAGGTTGAGACTTTTTCAACGCACCTTGACTGGTAATGCGGCGAAATGGTATATAAAGTTGCTAGGGGCAGATTTACATCTTTTGCTGACTTAGCTAATATTTTCTTAAATCATTTCCAGTTTCCCATCTGTTATAATGCCGGAACTGAACTTCTGGCCAATTTTCGTCAGGACACGGCAACTCACATTTCTGACCATATTCAGGAATGGATACAGAGAAAGAGGCTCATTAAAGTCGAAATCCCTCCAAAGTACCGTCTCAAATGGTTTTTGAAATCTTTACAACCTGAGATCTCTAAGGATGTCTCGATGTCGAGAGTTTACTCCGAGGAGCATGCTATTTTAAGGGCCCAACAATTAGAATTGATCTACTCTCAGTCTGGGATCCTACAAAAATACATGCCAGAAGCTCCTGGGTTGAAGGTTGACATAGCCAAGTCGAAGCCAGGTCCCCATGGGGATGGTATTGTTAGATCAATAAACACGAATGCGGTGAACTTGTTGAGCCAATTGCAGCAGTTGTCATTGCAAACTTCTTCAAACAACCAAGTCAAATCGTCTACTACTTCTTCTTCCCAACCATCTTCGATTAATGCCATCCAATCTGATAACCCCAAAGGAAATCAAAACTCCAATGGACGAGGTAAGAAAAAGAATCAGGATGGGAAGGCTGACACTAATAAATCCAGCAATAATGCTGGTGGGGGTAGAAATGAGTCTAAAAAGAAAGTCAAGTCCGCATGCAAGTTGTGCAGTGGAGACCATTTAACTCATCCCTGCTCAAAGATTTAGGATGCTCAGTGTTTGTTAGGGCAGCAAGGGGCTTGTAGTTCTCAAGCTTTGTTAACCAACCCTTTTCCCCAAGGGTAGTAATTGCTTGCTGGCACGAGTTCAAATCCTGGTACCTCCTCAGGGGCCAACCAGGAAGGGGAAAAATCGTCGAATGTTTTCATGATGGGTTCTAATGTACATGTGGCTACTTGGTCACGTGATTACGGTGAAGCAAAAACTTCCAAGGAAAAAACTACTCCCAGAAATACCAACCTTCATATTGAGTGAACCCCTGTTGAGACTATACCACGGATACCGAAAGGTTCCGTTAAACACACGACTATCAATCCTAATGCTAGGGCCACCCAGAATTATTCCATTGTGGAGGATCTGGCCCAAAGTCCATGCGCCATGTCTGCTTTAGAGGTTCTCCAGTCATGTCCGGCTCAGCAAAGTGCTTTACTCTCGGCAATTGGGGCAGTTGATCCAACCAACTCTTTAGTGCTCACTTTTGACATGTTAAATGTCAAAAAGCGACTCCCTCATCACATGGCTTTTCAGATAAAGTCTACATACCGAAAGATTAATATTTTTTTCACCGTTATTAATGAAGGAGCTTCCACGTGCGTCATGTCGATGTCTTGCTGGAAGGCCATTGGATCTCCTTCAGTTGCTCCTTCACCTACCCTTCTGACTGCGTTTGATGGGCATTCTCACAAGCTGCATGGGATTATCCCGGCCTTTCCTATATGTGTTGAAGGAAAGGTCGTCAATATTGAAGTAGAGGTCATAGATGCTAACCTAGACTATAATCTCCTCTTAGGAAGGACTTGGGTATACAAGATGGATGCCGTGATTTCGACTCTATTTCACGTCATCTGCTTTCCTCATGAAGGGAAAATCATTAAGGTTGATTAGTTGGATTATTGTCTAGTTGATCCTCAAGCAACTTCTAACTCTACTGTCCCCTTAGTGGATAACCCTCGCCCGATTATGGAGAATCTAGGAGTTGGGATGTATTCCTCATTGATGGGTACCTTTGAGTTTCCCTCTCCTATCACTCGAATCAATGTCGCTTCATCATCCAAGGAGTCTCCTCGAGAAGGGTTCTTCTGAACTCATTATTTTTCAGACCCTTGGACCTTGCCTTCACCTGTGACCACAATAGCTGAAGGACAAGTAAATGGAATGGCATCCCCTATGTCTGCAGCTAAGCTTAGATACCATTCTATCGTTAACTATGCAAACGACCACTCCGCTCCTTCTTTCGAAGAGGAGTTTGAGGGTTATGTGGCCCCGGCTTGGGCCTTTGATTCAACCTCTGCCTTGGACTGCTTAGATATAGTTTTACCTTCTGAAGAAGCAATCCTCGAAGTGATGATGGGTGTAGATCGACCTTGGGAAGACTTACACCATCGTTCATGTTTCCTTCCTCCATTGCAGGAAGTGGAAGCTAGGTTCTCCAAGCTATTCACTAGTGATGTTTGTAAGATATCAAATCCTTTGGCTCCAACACACTTTCGTGCTGAAGGTAATATGTCGGTGATCTCAGAAATAATATCTATAAACATCTCTAGGGACCCTAACGTGATTGAGAATCTCTTCATTGGAATTGAATGTTCCCGTGAAGAAGTGCAAATTTACACCGACCTTTTCAAGGAATTTCGAGATGTATTTGCTTGGTCTTTATGAGGAAATACCTGGCATTGAGCCTTCTATAGTTCAGCATGAGATCAAAGCGTATGAAAACGCTAAGCCGGTTCGTCGAAGACTTCGACCGGTTAATCCTAGGAAAGTTGCAGCCATTAAAGCTGAAGTAGAGAAGCTGCTCAAGGCGGATTTTATATACCCTATTCCTCTTACCGATTGCGTTTCTAATCCAGTCCCTATAGATAAAAAGGAAGGAACAATCTGTGTATGCATCGACTTTAGGGACTTAAACAAGGCTTGTCTGAAAGATAATTACCCCACTCCATTCATTGATCAGATTATTGACGAGTGTACGGGTAATGAGATTTTTTCCTTCATGGATGGTTTTTCTAGTTATAATCAAATTTCCATCCGTCCTGACGATCAACATAAGACGGTTTTTATATGTCCCTAAGGTACCTTTGCATATAGAAAGATGTCGTTTGGTCTCAAAAATGTTGGAGCCACTTTCCAGCGGGCCATGTCATATGCTTTCCATGACATCAAACATATCATCGAAGCGTACTTGGACGATCTCACTGCTCGTTCTCGAAAAAGGATTGATCATCCCAGTCACCTTCGAATGGTTTTTTAGTGATGTCATTTTTATAAAATCCGGTTGAATCCCAACAAATTCGTTTTAACGGTTATGTCCAGTCAGTTGTTAGGGTTCATTGTGTCAAATGAAGGGATTAGGGTTGATCCCTTCAAGGTAGAGGCGATAGTCCAGTTGCCTCCCCCGTCCTCCATTCGATAACTTCAAAGTCTTCAAGGGAAGGCTAATTTCTTAAGATGGTTTATAATGAAATATGTTGAGATCACCAAAGGGTTTATGCGTTTGCTCCGCAAATGGGTTCCATTCGTGTGGGATGACTTTGCGTAGCGGTCGTTTGATGCTTTGAAAAATGCATTAGTCTCTGCCTTGCTTTTGAGTCCACCGGATTATGGTAAGGACTTCCTCTTATATCTCACTACAGTAGAATCAACCATTGGTATGGTTCTCATTCAGGAATTCAATGCTCTCACAGAGCATGTGATTTATTACTTGAATTGAGGTTTGATAGGTCTTGAACTTCACTATTCTCCGGTTGCGAAGTTGGCCTTGGCAGCTGTCCACGTTGTCCAGCGGCTCCATCATTATATTTTGCTATGCAAAACGTTTTTCTTGGCAGCAGTCAATCCATTTCAGTTTTTCCTCAGTAGGTGAGTGATTGGGGGCAAATATAATCGATGGATTGTCATTCTAAGGGAATTTGATCTCGAGTTCTTGTCTGCCAAGTCCAAGAAATCTATGGTTTTTGCCGAGCTAATTTCCGAGCTGCCTTGTGGAGAGGATACTGTTTACTAGGAACTTTTTCCCGACGAACACTTATTCCTCATCTCTTCACTTGACCCTTGGTATGGAGATATCATTTTTTATCTCCAGACTTCGAAATTTCCCTCTACTTTCTCTAAGGATGAATGTCGCAAATTACATCACCTCGCTAAAAATTACGTTATCATTGGTGATACATTAGATCGTCGGGGGTTTGATTCAATCCTTCGGTGCTGTTTAACCTTAGAGGAGGCAGAGTCAGTGCTAAATGACTGCCACAGTGGAGCTTGTGGTGGTCATCTATTAGGGCTTGCTACAGCTCAGCATATCTTGCGTGCCGGCTATTTTTTGGTCCTCACTCTTCAAAGATTGTGTTGAAGAGGTCAAACTCTATCACCCGTGCCAAGTTTATACTCGGAAGATGCGCACACATCCAGCTCCTCTTTTTCCTGTTGTTACTGTCGATCTCTTTACTAAGTGGGATATTGATTTTACGACTTGTCATCGGCCTTCAGCAGCGAATCACAAGTATATTATCGTGGTCGTAGACTACTTCACGAAGTGGGCCGAGGCCATGCCCACTTATAAAAATGATAGTGAGATAGCGGCATTGTTCCTTTTTAATTAGATTATCTCAAGGTTTGGTATCTCAAGAGAGATTGTCACTGACCATGGTAGTCATTTCTAGAATCAACTAATGTCTGAATTGGCTCTCAAACTAGGTTTCCGGCAAGAACATTTGTCTCCTTATTATCCTCAGGCCAATGGACAGGTTGAGGCAGTAAACAAAACTCTTAAAACAATCCTACAAAGGAAAATTGATAAAAATAGATCCAATTGGCATCTTATGTTGTATCCGGCTTTGTGGGCATACCGAACCTTCGTCAAGACTGCTACAGGTTTTACACATTTTCAGTTAGTTTATGGGTTGGAATCTATCTTTCCTGTCGAACGTGAAATTCCATCTCTTAAGTTAGCTATTGAGCTCCTTCCAAATATCTCTCGTCTTGAAGAGCGCCTCCTTCACTTGGAACATCTCGATGAGCAGCGTCGAGATGCAGCCATAGTAAATGAGGCTCATAAGAAAAGGGTTAAAACCCAATATGATAAAGTTACCCGTCCTCGTGTCTTTTCTGAAGGTGACCTCGTCTTGGTCTACAACCAAGATAAGGACACCTTGGGGGCAAGAAAATTCAAACCTATGTGGTACGGTCCCTTCATAATTAAATGAGTTTTAACAAAAGGGTCGTATGAGTTAATCGATTTTGAAGGAAACAAATTGGCGGAACCCCGAAACGGGCTCTACCTTAAGAAGTACTTTGCTTAAGTAGTAGCTAGGAAATGGCTTCTTTGTACATTGTGTATATTTGTACATATTTTGTCGAGAGTTTGTGATATCAACACTTTTTGGTTTGCTTTGGCAGGTGTTGATGGATGACTTGGTCTATTTTCGATTCGCCGATGGTGCTAGTCAGCACTCTCGGAATCTCACTTCCGCAGCTTGGGTACTGTATTATCCAACTGGTCAATTGATGGTGTCAAGGGGAGTATGCATTGGTCCCACTTCAAACAATATGGCTAACTATACTACCGTCATTAATTTGCTATCTGAGGCAATTTCTCACGAAATTGACTCGTCGGTAGTTTATCTTGATTCACAATTGATAGTGTCACAATTAAATAACATTTATCGGGTAAGGTATCCATGTTTATATCGCCAGTATTTAAGGGTGAGGTTGTTGAAAAGATCATTTACTTATATTAATTATTTGCATATTCCAAGATCTCATAATTGGTTAGCTGATTCTATCGCTAATCAAGCATTAGACTAGCACATCAATCATTCATCACAAAAATTAAGCATCAAAAAGTCAAACTGTATATATACATATATCACAAAGTGTCTCGAGTGTACATAAGTCTGTCCAAAAAATATACAAAATTGGGACTCAAATGCCCATAATCATGTCCACTATGTCTAAGTCCCCGACTCAGGATGAGCGGCTAAGTAGGAAACTACTGCATTGGCTACACGCCTAAAAGTGAAGACCCAGTCACGTGGCATGCCAACCACATGACACTGCATCTCTATAGGAAGGTCCTCTACTGCCGCCATCGGCACTTGGTGGGTCCACCTCACCAAATGCCGCTGAACTGTGTGTAGAGTTCACTCCATGGCTGCAGCTGCCTCTTTGGCCCCTTGGCCACGACATTTGTGCCATGGGAAATCATCTGGTCGTACTGGCCCAATATCTGGAACATGATCATCATATTAGTCATTTGAATCCTATCAAAAACATTTTCAAAGTTCATTATTATATTTGAAAAAAAAAAATCATAACATCAAAAATCACTTACCAATGTCGCCCCATGCTGTGGTCAGTGGTAATGCTAGATCGGGATCTCTACGGAAATCTGACCCAACATAGGGGTATTCATCAATGGCGATGATCTGTTGATCCCACCAGGAAAAGAAGTCACCGTAGAAAGCAATCCGTGGGACCTCCCCACCTCCCAGACATTTCATCAGGTCAGCCCACCTGCCCATTCGAGGATCTCGAGGGGTGCTGACTGAAACTGGCACTCTGGGACGAAGTACAAGGACTCTCTCGAAGAAGAAAGAACACAAAATAGTCCCATAACCAAAGTTTTTGGTCTGTCCTCTCTTGATAGAAGTGAGTTGGCTTTTCATGCTAGCTAGAAGGGGAGTACACCAATCAAACATAGTCATGAGATAGTCAACTGCCACGCTCATGGTTAGCCGTGATGCCTGATGCAGAGAAGCAGATCCGTTCACTCTATCTATGGTGAACAGGATTATCCTCAATTATAGACTCGCCACATGTGTGATGGAAATCTGACTTCCGACTTTCTTCGGATATCCCGGGAAATATATCTACACGTAGTCCTCGATCGAGAGATTGCTCCGTGTTCTCCCTGGGAATGTACTACCTCTCCCCTTCGAGAAAGGCCCGTGATGACATAGATATCTTCCACTTCTATCCTGAGTGGCATCTGGTCAATCATAAAAGCATCCTCCTCGATGTTCCAATAATTAAGAAGCATCTCAAGCAAACGTGTGTTTGCTTTCATATTTGGCAATTTTAAGAACTTTAGCAAACCGCATCCCCGTAATGCATCCAAAGCCTCAGGATTGTTCATAACTTCATCATCTACCGCGGTATTCTCTCTTTCTCGTTAGGTGACTGGCATCTTGAAAGAAAAATCAATTTGAACCGTTATTTTTTATGTTTGAAATTTCCGCGGCGTATACGCGGGTCCCTTTACACACAGTCACGTGTAGGGTCCACGTGTACACGGGTTTTATATTACTAACCTGCGTATAAGCCGCGGAGAAAGTTTTCGCAAAAAACTCAACGGTAAAACATTAATCAAAACTTCTAAAACTAGCCACAATCAATTACAAGATAAGAATGAGAATTACCTGGAGACTTTGGAAGAATCTGAATGGTTGAATTTGGTGTATGGGAAGTTTGCTCCTTTTGCTCCACTTCTCTGCTCTCAAACTCAAATGGTGAAAATGGTGAGTCCAAAAACCTTTTTATAAGCTTTGAAAATGTTAAATTTTTTTCAAAACTTGATTTTGTTTGGTCTCATGTAACTTTTAACTTGGGAGCTTGGAATGTCGAGAATGATTTCATTTTCGGGACATTTTGGTCGTTTTCGACAGTTTCGAGACGGTTCCATGACTGCTGACCCATCATGGCAGGTATCGCTTTCTCACTAGCATATAGGTTAGGGAAGCCATTTTTTCCATTGCATTATGCATACTAGCCTCCATCTGTCGATACACTTGCCATAGGGTCGATCCCATCGTGTTATGGTTCGCAAACCATCTTCACTCACTGATTCTTTAAATCATGACACGATGGTAGAGCCAGCCTTTACATGGGCATCCTAGTTAGCGCCTCACTAACATTTGTTGCCCATGCTACTCAAATTTGAGTAGGCTCGGGAGTCCTCTATAGTCCCACCATGACTTATACGATGAAGACTCATTCCTCTTTGCTTCTTAGTTTCGTTCTGGCCTTAAACCCTAGAGGCTCCTTTGTGTTGAGTTGTACTACTGCATTGCATTTTGACTATCTGCACCTTTTGGCCTTAAGCCGGCTTCACTTGGACTCATGTTTAAGCCAACGTTTGACCATGAAAACTGCAAAATCAAACTCGCATACCTTTGACCCCTGCAGCTTGACACACCTTAACCCGTGGAAGGAACACACCTTTGAGTGTCTCTGGCCAGTTTTCGCCTCCTTGCATCGAGCATAGGAATGTTCCAATCCCAGGAACTAGATCATCTGCTCCACTGACACTCATTCTTTCCACTGTGCTATAGCATTCTTTTATTCTTTTTCCAGCTTTAAAGAAAAATACCAAAAAAATTATATATTCCAAAAAAGAGTGGGAACGAGATAGTATTTCCATTTATTGTTGGCAGCTAGAGTCAGTCGTGTCACCCTTGAACAAAGCAATCGAAGCAAAGTCTCCTATGTTTGGGTGGGATTTAGTTTGACTTAGTTATGCCTTAACCTTGTTATTAAGTCAGTTCTCCCCCGAATGGTTATCTCTTCCAATCATATGGAGGGTTCATTTGTGCCTCCTATGCAACGAGCTTATACAGAGTCATCAGATGCTGCCACATAGTCACATTGAGTCATGCTTTTGTTCAAGGGAAGTTAGCCTAAGTCGGCCTCTCTGCAGTGTCTCTTGACTTATTTTTCAGTTGGCCATCCCTGGTTGTCAGTGCTATGTCTCTCATCACATCAGTTATATTGGTCCTTTACTCGTGCCGGCTTGAGAAGGTCTCCATTGACCTCTTACTGGTGAGTCTTGTCCTTATCGACGACGACATCTTGCTCTAAGGATAGGCCTAGAGCTACACCCTGGCCCTATTTTCATTATTGATAGGTCACCTTTTGCTCAGCATCGATCAGTATCATGCGTCATTGACTGAGTGGTTTCCCTTGTGTTCGACATCAGCTTACATTATCACACATTGGGATTCGTGCAGTACCTTGGTTTCCATTTGACCCTATTGGTGGATACATTGCCTCTGTGTCAGCTTTCATTATTGGTTGGTTCAGAGGGTTTTGTCGTGCCCTAGCCACATCTTGTGTACGCTAGAAACGTACTTCAGTTTGGTTACTACATCTTTTTCATCTGATTCCTTCCATATTATTGGCCTACGGGTTACACTCGCGCTAGATTGATGGAGGATGCCTTAATTCCTTCCTTCTAGCGGATCTTTCCCTATTGACTTTGACTCATTGCTCTGGGGCAAAGATCTAGAGTTCATTTGGCAGTACCTTGGGGTTTGCAGCCATTAGTGGCAGATCCTTCGCTATCGATAGTGGGAAACCATCATTGTCTCCTGATCGATAGATTCTTACAGGTGTTTGACTCCAGCTCATCTATTCACACTTGTTGGATTTTACTGGGTACCTTGACGCTCATTATCATTATTGGTGAGTAGTCTCGTATTTGTTAACGATATACATCAATGACCGGTAATCAAACGATTTCTCACATGGTCAACTTCAGATCATTTATTCCCATGCTGTAGAAATGTACAACGGTGGTCGGTGAAGACCTTAGGTTGTATCAACATTCATTGGTTCGCTTGACAGTTGCTCCTGTTGCTGCTAGTAGATACCACTTCACCTTCTATGTTGCAGTCATTCATGGCGACATTTTATATGCCGGCACCTGAGTTTGCAGTGTAGTACCATCTTATTCCATCATGTTCAGTTGGTACTTTTTGGGATCAATCTTTGATATGAGTGATCCACTTCATCCTTCAGCGTCATTGACATTCTTATATGTGACATTCAGACATGTACTTGTTCGATCATGATCAGATGGTCCATTATGTATTTTCCAGTCATTTATACTTGTATACTTGGTGGATCCACTTGTACTCGATATGCGGACAAGTTCTACTTTCTCTGAGCATGGGTATCCCGCCTTAGACAATTTTTCTTTCTGATCCCCCTTTGTGGCTTCGCAGGCTGAATTCTAGTGCAGTCCTTCTAAGTTTTCGACAGATTTCCTTTCCATGAACTTGCTTAATACATTTCGGCCATCATGTACCCCTTCTGACCTCATATATTAGGGGGCATCTGTTATAGCTCCAAATCTCACTCTTGAGGTTTGTGATGTTGCACTCATGGCCTAGGGAAACCCCTCCTTCCAAACCTGGTCCCAAATTTAAAAAACAGTGTTTTATTCCCTATACGTGACATTGCCTTGAGCTAAACGTGTGTATACGCGGGTTTGAGTATACCCAACCCACGTATATGTTTAAAAACACTTAAAAAAATAAATATGCTTAATTTTGGGCGGAGATCACAGGTTTCACCTGTTGATTACCTATTAGTGCCCGTGGCCCAAGTGTTCCCAACGAATTCCCAACTAAAAAACTACTTTGGGAGAAGTATAAAAAGGCTTCTATGGGAAGGCTAAAGGGAGGAGAGAAGAGAGAGAAATATTACTATGTTGAGATTTCCCTGACCAGGTCTGAAGATCCTTGTGCCTCCTGCACTTCCCCCATTCTACAGGAAACCCTTGTTTCCTTGTGTGTGCTGATGATTTCATACTACTTAAGATATCATGGAGTAAGTCATGGAAGGAGTTTGTTAAAGGCTTGAGATTGGACGAATCCGGGAGACGTTCTGCTTGGAGCCTACGAAAGGACGAATCAAGTGAAATTATTCCTTTTCTGTACTTTATTTGCCTATAATAAAAGAAACACGTGTCTTTGTTCCTGATATAGACCTTCTTCATGTTTATCGTATTCATGTTATGATTCATATGTGAACGGTTGTTTAATTGCATAACTAACTACCTTTCCCAATAATATGAAGATGGTTTCTTTATGATGTTTAGTCCATATACTGCTGTACTTTCTTGAATTGATTGTTTTGCAAGTCAAAGGAGCAAAGGGAACTCTAAGAAAGGTTTGGAACCTGGAAGGCTCTTCTCAAACATAGGACCTCAGGTACGCCCCCATCATAGAGTTTGCTTATAGTAGAGTTATGGCTGTATGGAACGTGTGTTTCTTTGCATAGATAACCTCCAGTCTACTAGGGTATTCACCCAAGACCCTAGGGGAGTTTATCCCACAACAATAGCATCAACCCAGACTGGTTGTTGTACTGTTTCCTTGAATGGAGAAGGTTCGGACTCTACACACTTCCCGACTAGGGCCAGGTAACCAGTGGATTGCTCAGGTGATCTCCTCTATCTGTGCTGAGAAGATGGTTGTCCCACATTTTCTCTCGCATCTAAAATCAACCTGTCAGCTTCCCTTGAGTGTTGCCACCATCTCTGGAAGACTCTGCATGAGTGGATTTCTTCACTCCCAGATCCTCTACATGTGGATGCTCCACATCAGTCTGAGGCTTCTCCTCCTTAGGAACTAAAAGTTCCTCCTCTGCATGCAACTTGAGCTCCCTCTCAAGTGATACTCACATAGCTTTCTACTCGTTGAACTTCAGATCTCTTCGTAACATGGTCCTCCGACTGGTAGGCAAGAACACCCAATAGTTGTGGGGTGTATAAGTGTACCCCCCAAGTATCCCCAACTTAGTTCTTGGATGTAGCTTCTTCTGGGCATCTTTGGTCACATAGCAACAAACCGATGATCCAAATATCCTGAAGTGACTCACATCTGGTCTCTTCCTAGAAAAGGCTTCCATTGGTCTCTTCATTCCCAGTATACGATGCAAGCTTTTGTTCTGCATGTATACTACTATATTGCATACCTGTTGTGTTGTACAATAACCCCCCGTTTTATAAAAAATTTATACAAAATCTTAAATGTGAAATGGGTCCCTTAAAAATAAACTTAGTTAGATGTATGAATAAAATGGTATGTAACTCATCATAAGGAAAACCCTTGTTAAAAGCCCCCAATGTAAAGAAATCATTTTATACAAACTTTTAATAAAATGTTTCCTTTATAATACTTAAAAATCATTTAATATTGCGATAAAGTGATCGGAGATCACATATCGCAATATTAGAGGAAACACATAAAAAACAAGATTGCCCAATCCTCCGACCTGGAAAGGTAATCACTATCAGTGATTGGGGAAAGCAAATTCCAACACATAATAAAGCGAAGCCCCTCAGTTCCTTTGATGAGATAAAGCTAATCGCAATCGGCTATTGGCGATTTGGCTATGACAACAATAAAGGAATATGTGAGCAAACCTAACCAAAACTCCGATGCGATTTGAAGCAGCCTAACCAAAACTCCCGATGCGATAAAGCTAATCGCAATCGGAGATCGACACTCGGCAGAGTCACATAATAGAGCGATAATGCCCATGTCAAATCCTAACTGCGATCTATTCATTAGGCGCACATTCCGAAAACTGGATATATGAAAGGAAGTTGGCATGCATTATCTTGTATCACCTTTTAGTGATAGGAAATATTCAAAGCAACTGTTAAAAGCCTTCCCTTTGACATTCCTGATCACTGATTAGTGATTTATCGTTGATCATCGATCATTAAAAATCTAAGGCACACTTGAAACAATCATTCAGCATATGGACAACCTGATGGGAATTTATGGTGATATTTGTTAGATGATCCAAAAATAATTTATTATCATAGGTTATAAAATTGAAATAAAATAATTATTAATTTAAGAAATTAAATTAATAGTTATTATTCTAGAACGATTAATTATTTAATGGAGACAATTAGAATTAGTATATTGTTGTAACAAGATATGACTCTCCAAATGTGTTGTATCTTTAGGCTCTATTTTAGGAGATTAGTTAGCTAGTTGGTTTGAATAGCATTTAATGTAAATGGACACTTGTTATTTAATAAGTGATCCATAATTAGAGGTAGTTAGGACATGGAGTGTATAAATAGCTCATTGCAAGAGTGTTTGGTTGTTCGGGTGTAAACTCTTGCAAAATCAATTATGTAATTATTTTTTCTGATTAATAAAATTATGTGTCTGAGGACACTTCTGCCATTATTGTGGTATCAAAGCTCCAATAATGCTGCAGTGGATGTGAAGAGGAGATTCCAGCTCTACAAGCACATGGAAAACTCCATTAATTTGGTCAGTTAATATTTGGTATGCAATGTATTGATTTGGTATCTATGTTTTTTCTGGAAAATAACTTTCATCATATAACTGATTTTAGATTTTTAAATCTAAAAATCACTTTCTTTATTATCCCCCTATTTTTTCATGATTTTGGAGTAGTTCTAAGCATGTATCCCTCACCAGCGGGCTCACACAGATGAAAGAGATATGAGATTTAATGTTTTGTACAAGACATTAATCTCTGCGTAAGAGGGTTGTATTTTAATCCTCAGTTTGTATCGAACCTTGGTATAAGATTGTTCTTTTGGATTGGTTTGCTATTAATGTAAACTTCTATCAACAATCCCTGTGAATCCATGTCGATTTCATATTTTAAAACCAATTCAAATTGTAAGTTGAATGCTGAAGGATCTACGTAAATTGGTTCAATAGGAAAAGCAACAGTAGATTGATATCAAACTGTTGGGTGAATATTGGCCTATTTGATGAATTCATAATACACCAGACGGAGGAGACAGGGTTTCAAAGTTTGGGTTTTGTATATCCTCCGGTGAATTTACAATTGAAATTATATAAAATGAATACAAGTCATCAAATTCCCAAACCTCACAAAGTAATTAAGCAATGAAGGATTGCGATCTGAATGAAATCGTTGTGTTAAAAGAAAAGATAGCGTTTGGAAATTATATGGTGAGAAATTGCAAGTTGAATCCACAGATATAGGATACGGAGAACATTTCAGATATTATATAGTATGCGTTCACATTTTTGTGTTAAATGCAGATGTGCAGACCAGAGTTTTAAAAAGTCAATTTGCAGTGTTGAAGTTACATTTGAATGGTTAATGTGTGTATATAGCGCAGGTTTGAAATCGATCTGTGGAAGCTAGGAACCATAATCAAAACTGTAATGAAGAATGAATACAGTGTTAATGAATGTCGGAAGGGCGTTTTAAAGGAATTCAAGGGCGTGGAAGATCTGATCGAAGAAATTCGATTGGCAGACTTTTAAATTTGCAAATAATCTATAGAACTGAAAAACGGTTTCCTTGTTTCATGAAGAAGAACAGATTTTGTTGGCGTTGAAGTAATTGTGTTAAGTGACTTGCGGATGGAGTGATAACTGAATACATGGATCACCTTATGGTAAATGTGTTTCTAGTGTGTCAAATCATGGAGGATTGCAAAATTTGCCAGTGTTTGGTATCCAAGACTACGTTTTAAATGTTTGAATGTTTATTAAGTTTGCAGGTGAAAATCGATTGGGGGGAGTAAAACTTTTTGGAGCAATAAGGTGATTTGTAATTTTTTTTTGGAGTAATAAGGAGTTTTTTAATTTGTAAATTGGAGATATAAGGTGTGTTGGGTAATTTTTTTTTATGAAGTTCTTTGGGATCATCACATTGTAACTAAAAGTAATTTTGCTTTTGAGGGGGGATAATTTTTTTTACCAAGTTTTGCAAGAGCATGATTGTAAAAGTCAAATTTTGAAAGTTGCCCTGTAATTTTTGAGAAATTGACTAGAGCCAAGTGCAAAGCTCAGTCATTTTTCTCCTGCTTCAACGACTATACGAGGGTCAAGGCTAAGAACCGATAGATCGTGTTTTTTTGCATGGTGTGTTGTGTTGACTATCTTGTCATTTCCGTTCTGATTCTTGGTGCGACACTTCAACACTAAAATGTCTAAGTTGATTAATTTGTTTTCTGATTTCGACAAACTTGAAGGCACAAAATCTTATAAATCATGGCATCGTCTCATCGAAAGCACTCTCATTTACAATGAATTATGGCAGGGTACATGTGATGGAGATGTTAAGCCGAATAAACCCAGAGATGCAGCTGCACTAGGAAAATGGGAAATAAAGAATGCTAAAGCCTTAGCTCTTATTAAATCTTCTGTGAATGATGAAATGTATGTCCATATAGAAAATGCTACAGATGCATGGTCTGCTTTGAAAACTTTTAAGGGCCTCTTTGATACTCAGCCTGAATCAAAGAAAGTCGATCTACAATTAAAATTGTTGCAACAAAAATTAACTGAAGGCGATGATGTTCTTGAATATATCTCAAGACTTAAGAATATTAGGCAAGAAATTATTAATGCTGGTTTTCACGCAATTGATGATAGCTTTATGGTCACAATTGTAATTGCTGGACTTCCTTCTTCCTACACACATTTTTTGGAGACTCTACAAGTAACTGGGAAATTAGAGAAACTAAAGTTTTATGAACTCTGTGAAATGTTGACTCAACATGACAAAACTTTTGGGAAGAAGAAGAAAGTTGGTGAAGATGTTTTTCTCACAGAGGCCAGCACTAGTAGGTCATCAGAAGACAGTTCTCAAGGCAGAGGCAGAGGGAATCAAAATCAAGCAGCACATAATCGAGGTCGAAGTCAAAGCAGAGGAAACAATTTTAACAGAGGAGGAAGAAATAATTTTCAAAGCAAAGGATACAATCAAGAAAGTGGCAATTTTCAAGGACAAGGATATAATAATCAAGGTAGAGGACAATCACAACATAGAAGTCAAAGCAGAGGCAGAGTACAATCTTCAGGAAGAGGAAGAGACTTAAGTCAAATTGTGTGTCGAAGATGTAACAAAGTTGGCCATTATGCTGAAGATTGTCGAACTTCACTTAATAAAATTCCCAAGTTTCAGCAACATTCAGCACAATTTGCCAATGATCAAGATGAAGATAACTCAGAATATGTTTTTACTTCCTCGCCAGCATCACAAATTTCATCCCATCTTAGAAGTGACTATGAAGATGCCTAGATCTTGGATTTCGAGGCAACTCAGCACATGATCTATCGACGTGATTTTGTCTGGAATTTTAAAGATTGCCAACTTAATTCCATTTTTCTTGCTGATGATACAAAACATACTCCTTATGGAAAAGGAGTAGTAAAAAATTTTCTCCCTGGCATTGGAGAAAAAATGATTTCCAATGTATGGTATGTACCCAGTTTTAAGAAAAATTTGCTCTCTTTAGTCAGGATTCGACAAGCTGGACATCAGGTGATTATGGAAGAGGGTTTAGTGAAGATTAATTCAGTGAAACAGAACTTGAAAACAGTCATGACAGGTTGACAATTAAAATGGCTATTCAATATTAGAGTTAAGGATTGATCTTTCAAAGGATTTCATTCGTGTTAATCCTGAAGGCTCAAAAAAGAGGTTTTATTGAAGTGAATCCTATGGGCCAAATACCATATTTGTAAAAAGAGGTATGGTAAATTAATAAAAATATAAATAAACAAGAGGTATGGTAAACAATAAAACATTTTTTTATATTTACTCCATAAGTCACCTTATATTTACAAACACTCAGAAAATGCATTATATTTAGGTGAAACCTAAGGGAAAAATACTATGGGCCAAATACCATGGGCTAGATTATTATCAATACCATGCAAAAAAACATTATTAACCCTAATATTAGTATTAATAAAAATAAAAATGGCACATAGTATTGACCCATGGTATTCACGTGGAATGTAGCCTATTTAAATGGGGGAATTAAACCAGCATAGATCCATCTTTACTTTGGATCTACTAAGCCCCGAGAGGGATCAAATATCGTGATACGCAAACTAGCATAGAGTGAAAAAATATTTGATCCCTCTTGGGGCTTGGCGGATCAAGAGTAAAAATGGATGTTGTAATTTAATGTATGTTGAGCACTTTAACATGGTTTAAAATAAAATAAAATAAAAATCATTTATTAATTTTATTTATTTTTATAAATTACTAATAGTAATTTTTAAGCTCCAAGTTTATGATAACCCATGGTATTGACCCATGATAATATCATGGTATTCATGTGAGCATAGACTATTTAAAGCGGAAATTCTATCATCTTAGATCCATCTTAATTCTGGGTCTGGAAAGTGCTTAGAAGGATAAATAGATTTCATCCCCCTAAGAGTGGTAGATGTGGAGTTAAGATGGATATAGGTTGGTTTTTATGATAATGAAGATATTAAATAGACTTACGAAATTATATTGTAAAAACATCTTGAGGTAAATGCTTAAAGCTACATTTAGTCACTTCACAAAATTTAGTAAAAAATACCAATATCTCCATTAATATTGGTTTTCAACTTTTTCTGATTTAACAAAAAAAAATCAAAACAATGAAACCTTATCACTCTTTCGGCATCACCCTCGCAGAAGATTTCTTACCATTTTTCAAACATTCTCAATATGATATCTTCATGAAAAAATTTAGGTACTGATGTTCGATTAGTTGTTTGAAAAATAAGCTGGTTTGTACAGCCTTTCATCTTTTGTGCTATTCTTAGTTTGTCATTTATGATCTGTAGGGGTTGGAGCCACTGTGCCATATTTTCCTAAAAGGTGGAGATTGTTCACCAAAAGGGAAATTAATATATATGTTACAATGTTGTTAAAAAATGTGAGACCTATGAGGGTGGTGAATTATGATAATAAGCAATTTAGATTGGAAGAGACGTAATTAAAATTTATTACTTAATTGAAGATTTCCAATTAAACTAATAATAAATCTACATTTATATATTCATATATTGATTGGAAGGATTCTCACAATGGTCACTTCTTTCAATCAGATCCACTTCAAGCCTTTGGGATACCTAATACTTTCTTATATATTATAGTTGGGGCTCACTACATGTTGGCATGTTGGGTAAACAAACTTGATGTGTTTTTTTTATCTCGTAGTTGGAGTCTATGGAATAAGAAAGAAATTTGATAACTTGAAAAAAGTGGTAGTTTGACAAGAGTTGTAGAGAAAATATTAATCTCTCCTACCTTGATAGAACTGGTTGTCAATATCAACACCTACAAGAACTTTGTTGTGGAATATTATCAAAACTAATAGAAGGATATGAAAGAGTGTATTGTAAGAACCTTGACAAACACGGCGACTGAAACTTGCAACATTGTTTGTAGGAAGAGAAAATTATGTTTATTTTTTCCAAACATGTATGTTAGTATATTACAGTTTAATGAATATGTTTTCTTATCATCATATATGGTTTCATACTTTAACAAAACATTCACCAAGACTTCACAATGTTTTATTATTCAGTAAAAGATTTGCCAAGATCTTACAAGATTTTATAATTCAGTGAAAGATTTTCCATCACTGTACAAGATAATATAATCTGGTGAGAGATTCACCAAAAAGCTTATAGATACATATTATATTATTGATAAAATATCCTCCCATTTTTCCTATGTATCATGGGGATCAACCCATTTATTATACTTATAAATTTAGGGTGGTACTTAAAATTTTCCCCTTAAAACTCTATTTTTTTAGTTTTTACATGGGTCAGTTTTAAGAAGTAGGTGTGCAACTCACTTATTGAACCCTCCAGCATATCATCCTTTCATCACCTAACCTGCTCCAATCCATATCTCAAGGTTTTCTCCACTCATTCGCCATACTTTCCCAAACTGCCCTAATTTCTACATTCTTGTGCAAAATTGCTTTCTTATCCTTTGAACCAATCCAACCATCTCATTCATGTTTGATCTTCATTGATAGACTCCTAGACCCTCTAACACCCTCATCCAACCTTCATTTCCTTTTTCCCACCATTTTTCCACCTCCAAACCTTCAAAAATCACTTTCGGCCTCTTCCTGTAGAACTTCCTGTAGATCCCCTACAGTCTTCCTGTAGAAGTTCATGCGAGTGATTTTTTGAAATTTGATTGCAATGAAAGTCTCCAGAAGGGTGCTAGGGACTTCTTAAGACCCCTCCACACCTTCCTCATCATCTGCAAAATCCAACTCCGTCTCCCTTCATCGCAAAACCTCTGCACAGTCACAAATAGTTAAAATACAAGCATAATAATTATGCATACAATTGCTCAAAAATACAAAAAGATGATTCTTCCACATTTTGCTTTAGAAGTATCTTGAATGCATGCATTTTACCTTTTCATTAGTCCATGGCATCCATTTCAGTAGTTTCATCTCGTTTTCTTGCAAAAGTAGGCTTAGTGGGTAAAACTAGGGTTTGCTAAGATTTGCGTTTCCTTTCAACTTTTATCCTCTTTCTGCAAGTAGAATAGCCTCTTTTGAGTTAGCTTTTTTCATCACAATTAAAAGCTTCTTCTAGGAACTGATAGAAGTTGGCTTGAGCTCCTAGCGAACTTGTTCCAGCTGATCAAGTGACAACCTATAGTAAAAGCTAGTACTTGTGCATATAGCACCGTCGCTTCCAAGTTTGTTACGAACTACCAGGTTGGTAAAAGTAAAATAGGGATTCCTAGCAGTTGTAGCATCATTGCTGCAATACTGGAGCTCACCACCAACACACCTGGGTGGAAAATACATTACAGGAGGTCGAGGAGCATGTACTTTCCAGGACAACTTTGGAGACTCCCATACCCAGAGAGAAAACAAATAAGAGAGCAAGAGAGGATTATTCTCCCTCAATGATCGAAGTCTCAGCCAAAGAACTCAAAATATATACTAATAAGCTTAAAGTATTCTCAGGTTCTAAAATATAATTTCCATCACTTTAGGACACATAAGGAACTATTAAGCTCTCAGGTTTGAATTCTTTCAAGTTGGACAGTGGTACCACAGAGTCCCCATATTCCTCAGTTACTAAAAATATTCCAGCTATTGTCCAGACACTAGAAACATCCACAGAGCAGAGGCAGTTGGACATTTTTTAGAGATACAAGGAGATTAAGCAGAGAAATGCGGTCATTCATGATAACATATCTTCTCAGTTTAGAAAGAAATCCTCCTCCTTTCAACAAAGACTGATCTCAACATATGATACAGAGAAGGGAAGGATGCATATGGAATTCTTTCAGGGCCAGGTCCCTCAACCAAAGTTAGCATCATATTTCAAACAAACCATTTTTGAATTTGAGGCAAAGGTTTTCCATCATTTGGATCAAATAGATATGAAAAGGCAAGCATGAGAGATGGTGTATTCTAGTTTCACACAAACTTCTATCATTGCCTCAAAACTATATCTTACTTTAAATAATGTGCAGTCTCAACTCAAATTGGAGAAAATATCCTCACTTACAAAGATACCATAATCAAATAATTGGAGGAAATGGTGTCAAAGCAGGCCTTGATCCAGACAATTCAAAATCTATGGAGGAAATAATCAGAAAGAAGAATGCTAAGATAGCATCATTAAAGAAAAAATTGAAGTTTCCACCGATAGAAGACCCCCAGGCCAAGGAACTTGGAGAGAAAGACTAGAAAAGGAAGAGATGTTGAAGCTTCTAGTGGAACAAGGTGCCTAGATCAAAGTAATGGGAGCATAAATTGACAAACTAGTGAAAGAAAAGGAAGAGAGTCGACAACTTGCAATTGTTCCTCTTGATGTAGTTCCCATTGCATCTCTACTACAAATAGGTGACCCTACAACAACCACTATAGCAAGAACATAATCTTCAATAGTGCTTCCCACATCAATTGTTGATGACTTAGTGAAGTTAGCTCAATATATGGAAAACATGACCATACAGGAAGAGGAGCTAAAGAAGCTAAAGTTGGAGATAAAGTGTTTACAGGAGCATAGTACAAGGTTTGAAAATGCCTACATGACAAAAACATAGAAGTTCCAGACATTGTCCCAAAGATTGCAGAAAATTTAAAAATATTGTGCCATGGGAAATACATTAACATAAGTAAAGGAAAATATGTGGAAATGGATCAATGAAGACATGCGAGACATTTGGCCTTCAATCAAAATCATTTCTGAACAACGAGAGCCAATTGAATGGTCAAATAAGGACATTGATCAGGTCAAAAAGTAGCTAGGAGATAAACCAAATGAAGCCACTGAGCTTATCAAATTTGAAAATTCCAAGAACAGTCACACATTAGAAGAGTTTGAAATTTATGACAGGACTAAAACAATTTTGGAAGTCGGGAAAGTGTTGACTAAAAGGAATCTAATGAGATAGCTTGAAGATAAGGGTCAAAATATGAACACATGTATACAAAGATTCTTTGCCAAGCTAGAGCCTCTCTACAAGAAAGGACTTCCAAACATGTTACTGATTAAATGCAAGATCAGCACATGGCCATATTATAGTGAGCAGATTATGAACAAGGAAAGAGACAGTTCAAAGGTTACAGCTGGAAGACTCAATATGATAGGAAAGGTGTTCCTGGAAGCACTGTCATATTATCTTGACATTCATTATGCAATTCTGAACTTGTTCATCACCAGGCTAACATTTTCCAAGTATACTGAAGTCAATGAAGTGTACAACTAGTTAATGAAGATGAATATCCCAAGCGAACAACGATGGGATAAACTATGTGAGCTACTAGAGTAAAAGGTAATTTTAGTGGCACAACTAAGAGTTACAGTACATACAGGATTTCAGTGCCAAACAACCAGTTATTCCCTCATTTCAGTGCCACCACTTCAGATAGTTCAATTTCCCTAATTTTATTGTAATAAGTTAGCTTAATTCATTAGTATTATTTTGTAGATACATCCTCGTCATCCTGACAGCATATTCTTGTAAATTAGTTATAAATACTTCAACTGTTCAAGTAATAGAGGTTGTTTTTTGTACGATGAAACTTTATTGTATATTTTTCTTAAGCATCAACAGATTTTCCAAGTGATATAGAAGCTCTTTCATAGGATTCACGTGTCAACTTTTTGGTGAAGTACGTCTAACTGTTTTATGTGTTTATACTTCTCTATTTATAGCACATATTTGTTTTCAAATATGAATTATTAAATAGATAAATAAAGGGCATAATTTGTCTAAATCTACACTCTACACCTGACTATGAATGATTTCTATGTTTTCTTCTGATCTTTGAATATAGAATTCAGGTAACAATGCTCTATATTTTAAAGTGAGCCTTATTTTGTTCTTCTTCTCCATTTCACAAACTTTAAATAATCCATTCAGTTTGGCTACCTTGCCTTGTGAGATCTATCTGTAGATACTATAGTTAATTTGTAATTTATGTAACAAACTCCATAGCTCAATGGAAATCTAGTAATCAACCAAACATTCAAATAGAAATCAAACCCCAAACTTAATAACTAACCTAATATTCAACCAAACAAATTTATATCTTATAGAGAGAGCCCTCTCTGAAGCTGGTAGGGCTAGATACTAGCTTCCAAAGTTGGTTTGTGGTTACCTTGGTGATTTTCTTCTGCAACCTCAAAAAAATTATTGAGTGCTAACTTTTAGGTGACCATATTGGGGACTAAAAAATAATCCTTCATTTCATCATTATAAGATTATTTCCCTACTTTCTATACCCTTATTTCAAGAAATATAATGATCAAAACACTGGAAATAAAGGATTAGAGGTTGTTTTTTATTTTTAAATATTTGGCTCCAAAAAGAATTTATACTCTAGCCAATCCTGATTCAAACCCACCTGAAATTTTAGACAATCCTGAAAGAATACTCAAAAGGAGAATTTTAGCTGAAAGACACGGAAGCAATAGCCCCCTTTCAAGGGCCAATTCTCTTCCTAGGAACCTCGATACCATTCATGATATTCAGTTTGACCTACCTTTCGAACAAAGTCTTTTCAGGACTAAGTTTGAACATTTTGTTGATGAGACAGTGGTTGATGAAGCCATTCTTCAACCATATAAACTAATAAGACCATTTGTTGAACTTTATTTGGGTCAGCAAGACCTTCAGGAGTTTGAAAAATTGCAAGACCTTGTTTCAGCCCTTGATTAGGTTGTACATCAGGATTACATATAGTAGTCTGTTGAGCTCTCTCCTCTTACGATTGTGGAATCCACTTCATCTTCTCAATCAGTTCATCCAACATCAGTTGGCCCTACCTCTACTATCATTTCTACTACTCATCTAGTAGTATCACAAGTATTAACTCAATTAATACCCACAAATCCTATATTTTCTCCTCCCTTAAGACCAAATATCATGGTTTCTCGCTATGCACCTCTAGTTTTACCTACTTAATTTCATGATATGCCCCAAGACTATCAAACTAGGATTCCCCAATTTGATGGTAATATTGTTGTTACCACAAAACATCACATAGATAGGATGAATGGCTTTTTCAATCTTCATGAAGTAGATTACAATGATGTAAAACTAAGGTTGTTTGCTCATATCTTAGGTGGAGAAGTCAAAAAGTGGTTCAAAAACTTAGCAATGGGTAGTATAACTGACCTTGCTATTCTTCACCAAGCATTCCTAACTTGGGGGGAAATTAAAAAGAGTCCTCTGAAGATCCTTAATGATTATAAAAACCTTAAGAGAGGTCTAAATGAAACTGTAGAAGAAGATGGTGACAAATTCAATAGGGTTTACAACGAAATTCCCATTTCCATTAAGCCACCCCTGGGCTTGGCCTTGATACATTTCCCAGAATGAGTCGATGTTGATATGGCTTATCAAATGAGAGAAAGAGATCCCTTAACCTTAGAGGAGATGAAATCAAACACACTTAAAGTAGAGGTTAATTTATTAGCCAGTAAAGCTAAGTTAAAGGATGAAAAAAGAGTAACAATAAAAGAGGAACCTTCATCTTTTGTTCCTGCTAACTACAAATTACATAGTCTACTGAGAATAGTATAGAAAAGGATTGATAGAATTAGTATAGTTGATAGGGATCCTTAGAGAGAAAATCAAACTAGTCAAATAAGAAATCCAAATTGTCAAAAAATCAACCCCAGATAAAACAAAGGGACCCCAAAGGTGCAGACCAGCAGGTAATGCCTCCTTTCCAAGAAATTTGTACATATGAGGAGGCTGAAGTAGATGGTGATACAAAGGACACTCAAATAAATCTCATGGGACTAAATGATAATGATTATATTTTCCTCACAAAGGAAGAATAAGGCCTTTACCTCTTATCCCAAATTGAAATAGTACCTAAAGAATCTGAGGATGACAAGAAAGGTTTTGAGAATGCTATTATGGAAGCCCATAAATAGTACAACCTTTGGAGTAAGAAAACACTGGATACTCCCCCAAAGAAACCAACTGAAACACCTGCCAAAAAGAATGTTGAGATTCTTACTAGAAAGTATCCTAATGTTCTAATCCAAAAAAAATGTGATACTGCATCTAAAACAATCCAAACTAATGGTCCCTCTACCAGCCAACCAAGAGATATACCACAAAAACATGTGGCTAATAAACAAGAATCTGCCAATTCAAATAAACCACAGATATCATTTAACATAGAAAGTATATTGGAAAAACTCAAAATACCCATTCCCTTGACATAATTTATAAATAAAACTACTTATAGATCCTAGGTAATGAAAGCATTGAGCATAAGAGAAAAAAATGATACAGTTAATGTATCATATGATCAACCTGAATCACTATTTGGCCCAGAAGTTGATGGAAAACTTCAAGAAGGAGATGTACCTCCCTTTTATGTTAGCCTAGCTATTCATGATGAAGTCTTACACAACACTATGCTTGACTCAGGGGCCTCCCACAATCTTATGCTGAAAGTAATTATGGAGAAGTTGGGATTAGATATTACCAGAAGGTATAAAGACATGTATTCATTTGATTCTAGTCAAGTTAAGTTCCTTGGACCTATAAAAGATTTATGTGTAAATTTAGTCCAAATCCCTACCAAAAGTGTACCTATGGATATAGTTGTTGCTGATATCCCACCGAAATATGGAATGCTGCTTTCCCATTCATGGTGAGCCAAACTCCAAGGAACCTTATAGATGGATATGTCCTGTGAAAAAATCCCTATCTTTAGTCAAAATATAAGACTCTATAGAGAGAAACTCATGAAATTCATGGTCACCACTCAGGATAGGCCTAACAATTATCCTATATATTCTGTTCATTCCGATTTGGACTCATTTATCCTCTACAATGATGTAAGCACACAAGAACAAATTTAAAATAATAGTATTTATTTTTGTCTAAATGTTGATGATTAAACATTAATCACTAAGTAGGATAATTCAGATAAAGTTTTATGGAATTTAAGTTTTGATGGATCAGGGAATAAAGAAAGAGTTGGTCCTGGTGTATGGGTTTCTAATTCATATACTCATCACTCAGAAGGTCACTCCTACAAAATTAATTTTCAGTGTTCTAATAATGTTGTAGTGTACAAAGCCTTAATATTAGGTTTACATCTCTTGAAGAAAATTAGTGTTAAACGAATTGCCATTCATTGAGATTCTGAGTTAGTGACAAAAAAAAATCAACGGAGAATAATTTGAAAAGCATCCGAGGATGACAGCCTATAGAAATGATATGTTAGACTTTCTAGATTATTTTACTGAATATAGTTTGTATGTGGTTTCAAGAGATCAAAACGTACTGCCTGACGGTCTTTCTACTTCAGCAAGTACTTGTAAATTACCATTTCATCCTACTGGTCCACATACTGTCAAACTGAAAAATAGACCTATTGTACCTGATAACATTAGATACTAGCAGGTTCTTGGAGATGATGCTCAGATTGAAAACTCCTTGCTATCTAAAGATGAATTTGAAGATATTAATATGGATGTAGAATTTGACATTGAAGATATTGCACATACTAGTGTAAATAAATCATAATTGCTTGAAATAGATGAAGAAAAACAAGAAATAGATATTTTACAACTAAAAGACAATATCCTACCTAGAGGGCTTGTTTCACTAGAAGACTTATTTGATTTCAATAATGTAGCTAAGAAGCCCTAAATTTAACCCACTAGAGCTAGGGTTGAGGAACATAATATTGGGACTGAACTTCAACCAAAAATCATCAAACTATCCAAATCCTTACCCCGAGCTGAAAATATGAATTACATTAAATTGTTCAAATAATTCATTGATGTTTTTGCTTCGAGTTATGAGGACCTAAAATACTATGACAACAGTATCATACAACACAAAATTCCGTTGAACTAAGATCATAATCCCTTTTAAAAAAAAGTTAAAGAGGATCAATCCAATGCTTATGCCTCTGGTTGAAAAAGAGGTAAAAATAATGTATGATGCAAAAATCATAGTACCTATGAGATATTCCAAATAGGTGTCCAATTTAGTTCCTACTCAAAAAAATATTGGTGAAATCAAGCTCTGCAAGGAGTTCCAGAATTTAAATAAGGCCTCTCTAAAAGACAATTACCCTCTTCCTAAGATGGACCACATCCTACAGAAGGTAGTTGGATCCAACATGATTCCCTTATTGGATGTCTTTTATGGTTATAACTAGGTCTTAGTAAACCGAGATGATTAAGAGAAAACAATGTTTACTACACCTTGGGGCACTTTCATGTATGTGAGAATGCCTTTTGGTCTAACGAATCTTAGAGGAACGTTTCAGAGAGCCAAGGATTTTACTTTTGTTGATGAAATGGGTCATTTCATAGTTATATATCTGAATGACATCACTATTTTTTCAAAAACAGAAGAGGAACAATTAAATCACCAGGGAAGAGTTTTTCAAAAATGTCAAAAATTTGGAATTTCCCTCACCCCAAGAAAACATTATTCGGTTTGCAAGAAATAAAACTATTGGGACACATAATTTTGAAAGAATGAATCAAGATAGATCCCATCAGAATCAAAGTTATACTCAAAATTAATCCCCAAGAAATATAAAGGAAGTTCAATTTTTTATTGGATTCTAAATTTAGCTGAAATTTTAAAGAATATAACCAATATGCTAAAGAAATATACTAATGTGAAATGGAACATGGAAGTAAGATAATCATTTAACAGTGTAAAAAATCCTTTAACTTAGGCCCCTGTGTTAATTAGTCCAGATTTTACTAAAGATTTTCTAATCTTTTCGTTTGCTTTAGAACACAACCTTGTTGCAGTTCTCCTACAAAAGAAGATGAGGGCCATGAACAACATGTTGCTTGCTTCAACAAATATTTGAGAGATGAAGCATTGAAATATGATGTTATGGAAAAGAAAGATTTTTCCCCAGTAAAGGCCATAAAATATTTTATAGTGTATATTATTTATTCACACATCATTACTTTTGTTCCAAGTGTAGTAGTTAACGATATACTGACTCAAAATGATCCAGATGAGAAAAGGGGTAAGTGGATTATTGTTATATTAGAATATGATATCGAAATCTGACCCACTAAACTCATCAAAGGTCAAGGGTTAGCAAAATTAATGGCATATCTAACTTGCATGCTTTAAATATAATTTTTCTGGAAATATTTAAAGAACTAGATAAGTTCGCGACTCCAATGGTAGTAGAAGCTTTTGCTACCTCTCCCTAGTATGCAGACATTATTTATGTGCTACATAATTTATAATCTCCTCCTGGTTTAACTAAAACAAAGGCTAGATTTATCAAACTTAAAGTTGTTAATTCTTGTATTTTGAATCAAAATTTATACTGGAACGATGTTGGTGGTGTTTTACTGAACTGTTTGTTGGAAAATGAAGCAGATAACGTCATGCAAGAGTTCCATGAAGGAGAATGTGGTGGACACCTATATTGGAATACTACTGCAAATAAGATTTTGAGGGCAGGTTTTTACTGGCCACCCTATTTTCTGATATCCAAAAGAAGGTTACTTCATGCCACAAATTCCAAATATTTCTAGGTAAAAAGAATTTATTTCCTTTACCCTTGAGGCCTATATCTGCTGAAACCCCTTTACAACAATGGTGCCTTGACTTCATAGGAGAAATCCGCCCTGCCTCATTTGCCCAACATAAGCGTATTTTGACAGCCACTGATTACTTGACAAAATGGATAGAAGGCATACATACCAGACAAGCTTCTGATGTAGCCATCATAAAGTTCCTAGAGAGAAACATCCTCGCTAGATTTGGTTGCCCTAGGAAGATTATTACTGACAATGTTGCATCCTTCAAGTAAAAAAGGATGGTATATTTCTGCAACAAATATCATATAACATTGGGACATTCTACAACCTATTACCCTCAAGGAAATGGACTGGTAGAATCCTCCAAGAAATGCTTAGTTAACGTTAATAAAAATTTATTGCAGGACAATAAAATATCATGGCACATCAAGTTGGTTAATGCATTATGGTCAGATGGAATTACTACCAAAAATTCAATAGGTGTGTCTCCATATCAGCTAGTTTATTAGATAGATGTTGTTCTTCCAGCTTCGTCAGGAATTCCTATTTTAAATATGGTGCAATAATTGGAGGTTGAACCAAATTATTTACAGAGGAGAATAAACTAGATCATCCATTTGCATCAGATAAGAGAAGTAGTTCATAACAAAACTCAGTTGATCCAAGATAGCATCAAGAAAATATTTGACCAAAGGACAAAAGCTAATGACTTTCAGATTGGAAATCATGTTCCAAAATGGGATTATAGAAGGGTATAAAAAGGAAAACATGGCAAATTTGACAACTTGTGGATAGGACCTTACATTATTAATTCTTACTGAGGTAACAATGCCTTTTTTTTTAAGAACATAGATGGAACAAAAATACCTAGAGACCTGTCAATGGTAGGATGCTTAAGAATTATGTTTTTTAGGACTAACAAAGTGTTTTTATCACACTCATTATTGATACCATTTACTTTTGTACTGTCATGAGTGGGTAGCTTATATCTCAAATTTTAAGCCCGTGGAGAAGGCCCTGAGCTTTGAGGCATTTTTCCACCATAACTACAAAAAATAGAGAAAAAAAACAAATGCATCAAATATTGAAGATGGGGGTCCAAGGCTACTAGTCTATGATGTTCTTGACACTTCACTAGGAAGTGCCATCCCTAGCTGGAGCCAATGTTAGGGTACTATAATTTATAGGATCAAATTATCATTGAGTATTTGCTTTCAGTATTTTAGATTGTAAATAATATAGCTTTCTGGAAAGGATTTCCAAAAAGATAGAAGAGTGAAGATAAAAGATGAAAAGAGGGTATAAATACAAAAAACAGAAAAAGAAGAAGAGAAGAAATGATAAATGAACCCCACAAGAAATGAATAAACATGAAATTGATGCTAGCTTAAGTGCCACTACTAGCCTTCTGGCTTTGTAAAAGAATAAATTGATGAAATTGTGTGCAGCTTGTTTAAAATGCCACAATCCATTTCATCTTGAGACATATAGTTTAATAATGTTTATGTTGTTTTCAATTTATGTTAATTAGGCTAGAGTGAATAACTTAGCCAAATTATTTAATCTTGGCTAAAATTACATATGTAGAATAGGTGAATAAAGTTAATCCAACTGTTTAATATGGATTAATCTAGTTGATTAGATTAGTTTAGTGTTTAAAATAAATATTTTTCATCACTTTAAAAGGAAAAATTGATAGGGTTTGCATGCTCAAATGCACCCTCATTTTCTTTAGAATAACATTAAGATAGGAAAATAAAGCTTTTTAATGTAATTAGTCTGAGTTGGTTTGAGTTCCTAAGTTTTGGACCTTTGGTTATATTTCATGCACCCAAAACATGTCCCAAGGCCCTCCAGTGTTAACCTCCCCCCCATTTCATGACCACACCCCCCTCGATCTCCCATAGCATTGATCCAACGGCCCACGATAAGTTTTAGACCCCGCCTCCCCGAAGCAATAACTTTTAATGATAGGGGGTCTAAAAAGTGGTTTACCTCCCCCCCACGTGTCACCACCATGTGATTTTAGACTCTCCCTCCACTTATCGATACCTCTACCCTCTGAAAATGGTATTTCCATCCCACCTTAGCTGAAATTCCTACCATGTGTTCTTCATGTCCCATTTTTGCTACCACTCACGTCGCCCCACCTGTGCCTACTCTCATCACTCCTGCCAACAGTCCTACTCCACTCATCCACCAACCCCCAGCTACCACCATACAAAATACCCAAATATTTTCCAATGAGAATATTTGCTTTGGAATACCTCAGGAAAATATTTCATTCTGATAACATCCATTTTGTGGCAGCCACGAAGAAATCACAGTTCTAGATCAAGACACAAGTAGGACCCTTCATCTGCAACAGTAGATCAGTAGGAGAGGAAGTAGACCTCTTGCTGAAACAAATGAACTTTCCTCTCAGTTTCACTTGATCTTATGACCCCTTTGGGATAATTTCTAAAGTGAAAGTGGAACGAAAAGCCACACCATATGTTTATACTCAGAGGCCTAAAGTAGAAAACTATACGAACGAGCACACTTGGGTGGAAAATATATTGTAGGAGGATGAGGAGCAAGTACTTTCCAGGATAACTTTAGAGACTCCCATACCCAAAGAAAAAATAGATAAGAGAGCAAGAGAGGATGATTCCCCCTTAGTCACCAAAGTCCCAGCCAAAGAATTCAAAATATATGCTAAGAAGATTAAAGTAGGTTCAGGTTCTAAAATAGAATTTCCATCACTAGAGAACACACAAGACACTATTGTGCTCTCAGGTTTGAAGACTTTCAAGTTGGACAATGGTACCATAGAGTACCCATCTTCCTCAGTTACTAAATAAATTCCAGCTAATGTCCCTTAGACACCAAAAAAATCCATAGAGCAGAGGCAGTTGGACATTTTTCAGAGATACAAGGAGACTAAGCAGAGAAATGAGGTCATTCATGATAACATATCTAATGAGTTTAGAAAGTAATCCTCCTCCATTCAGCACATACTCATCTCAACATATTATATAGATCAGGGAAGGATACATATGGCATTCTTGCAGGCACAGGTCCCTCAACCAAAGTTAACAATAGATTTGAAGCAAACCACTTTTGAATTTGAGCCAAATTATGTCCATCCTTTTGATCAAATAGATATGCACAGGTAGGCTGGAGATATGGTGTATTCTACTTTCACATAGACTACTATCACTACCTTAAAACTACAACTTACTTTAAATAATGTGCACTCTCAACTCAAATTGGAGAAAATATCCTCACTTCCCAAAGATACTAGAATCAAATACTTGGAGGAAATGGTGGTCAGAGTAGGCCTCGATCCAAAGAATTCAAAATATACACAGGAAATAGGGAGAAAGAAGAATGTTGACATAGAAGCATTGAAGAAATAATTCAAGCTTCCAGCAACAGAAGACTCCCAAGCCAAGGAACTTTCAAAGATAGAGCTACAAAAGGAAGATATGTTGAAGCTTTTAGTGGAACAAGGTGCACAGATCAAAGCAATGGAAGCAGAAATGGACAAACTAATGAAAGAAAAGGAACAGAGTTCACAACTTACAGTTGTTCCTCTTGATGCACTTCCCATTGCATCTCTACTACAAACAAGTGTCCCTGAAGCAACCACTACAGCAGGAAAATCATCTCCTACAGTGCTTCCCACATCAGTTGTTGATGACTCAGTAAAGTTAGCTCAATCTATGGAAAACATGACTATATAGGAAGAGGAGCTAAACAAGATGAAGTTGCAGATAGAGAGTTTATAGAAGAAAATTACAAGGTTTGAAAATGCCTACATGAAAAAACACAAAAGTCCGAGACATTGTCCCAAAGATTGCAAAAAATGGAAAAAGATTGTGTCATGGGCAATACATTCGCACAAGTAAAGAAAAATATCTGGAAAGGATCAATGAATACATGGGGGACATTTGGCCTTCAATCCAAATAATTTTTGAACTGTAGGAGTTGATTGAACGGTCAAATGAATCCATTGAGCAGGTCAAAAAGTAGCTAGGAGATAAACCAAATGAAGCCATTGAGATTAACAAGTTTCTAAATTCCAAGAACAGACAAGAATTGGAAGAGTTAGAAATTGAAGACAGAGCTAAAACAATTTTGGAAGTTAGGAAAGTGTTGACTAAAAGGAATCTGATTAGACAGGTTGAAGAGAATGGTCGAAATATGGACACAGGTATACAAAGATTCTTTCCCAAGCTAGAGCCTCTCTACAAGAAAGGAATTCCAAACTTATTAGTGATGAACGACAAGCTCAACACATGGCCAGATTACATTGAGAATATTATGAACAAGGAAAGAGATAGTTCAAAAGTTACAACCGAAAGTTTCAATATGACAAGAAAGGCGTTCCTGGAAGCACTGTCATATGATCGTGACATTCGGTATGAAATTCCGAACTTGTTCATCACCCGGTTGATATTTTCCAAGTATACCGAAGTTGATGAAGTGTACAGGAATTTGGGGAAGATGAATATCCCAAGCGAATAGCACTGGGATAAACTTGGTGAGTTACTAGAGAAAAAGGTAATTTTAGTGGCACAACTCAGCATTACAGCACATACAGGATTTTAGAGCTAGACAACCTTCTATTCCCCCATTTCATGCCACCACTTCAGGCTGTTCAATTTCCCTAATTTCATTGTAATAAGTTTGCTTAATTTAGTCCTATTATTTTTTTTAAACATCCTCATCATCCTAATGGGATATTTTTGCAAATTAGTTATAAATAATTTAATTGTTGAAGTAATAGAGGTTGGTTTTTGTACGAAGAAACTCTATTGTACATTTTTCTAAAGCATCAACAGATTTTCCAAGTGATACAAAATCGCTTTCACAGGATTCATGTGTCAAGTTCTTGGTGAAGTACATCTATCCGTTTATGTGTTTATACTTCTATGTTTATAATACATATTTTCGTTCAAATCTGAATTATTAAATAGATAAATAAAGGGTAGAATTTGTTTAAATCTACACTCTACACCCGACTACAAATAGTTTCTATGTTTTCTTTTGATCTTTGAATATAGAATTCAGGTAACAATGCTCTATATGTAAAGTGAACCTTATTATGTTCTTCTTCTCAATTTCACATACTTTAAAGAATCTAGTTATTTTGGCTACCTTGCCTTGTGAGATCTATCTGTAGATACTATAGTTAATTTGTATTTTATGTAACAAACTCCATAGCCCAATGGAAATCTAGTAACCAACCAACCATTCAAATACAAATCCAACCCCAAACTTAATAACTAGCCTAATATCCAACCAAACAAAGTTAAATCTTACAGAGAGAGCCCTCTCTGAAGTTGGCAGGGCTAGATCCCCGCTTCCAAAGTTGGTTTATGGTTATCTTGGTGATTTTCTTTTGCAACCTCAGAAAATTATTGAGTTCTAACAAGGGGAAATCTCTGTGTAATTTTTTGTGTTTCTCTCCATTGCATATTTTCTTTTTTTAAGAATATGTTTGCATGTAATTTATGTATAGGGTTAAAACCTACAGATACTAGTAATTGGCAAACATAAGATACAACCCCCCTCCTTTTAACTCTTGAGTAATAAATTTGACCTTGACGAATTTTAAAACCTTTTCAAAAAACTAATTAGTGAAAGAGTTGAACTCCCTATGCAAAATATGTGCAAGGATAAGAACTTCAAATATTTCTTTAATCTCAAGAAATATATACATTAAAGGTTTTAATAATGAAATATTTAATATGCATTATCATTTACCTAGTCTACCATTAATTTTGAACTTCTTAAGACTCATAAATTTCTTATTCCCTTATATGATGTTATCTTTAGTAAAAATCATATATTTCCAATAATTCTACTCAATTGTTTATTCCATATCTAGTTACTAACATAAACTTGAAATAATGAAATTGCTCAAAGAAAATAATAAGCTTGATCAACACATCTTTGGAATGTCCAAGAAACACCCATGAAAGAATGAAAATTTGGTGCCTTACACAGAGAGTGGCACATCATGCCTAAAATGACACATTATGACCAAATAACATAATAGGTAACTTATTAACCCCTTTTATCATTGCTACTACGAAGTGCATCTCCAAAGGCTATATATTCCTCTAATTTGAGATGAAGGGAGCACAAGTGTTCTCACATGAAATTCCAAGGGGTGGGCCAATGTGGCCAAGACCCTGACCCACACTATACTATGGGTGGTATCATGGTTGTGGGATCAACGGCATGGATGTATAATGTATACGGAGAGGCCATTATGCTGCATTGAATGAGGATTATGAGGTCGATATAGAAATTTCTAATATGCTAAATTAGTATAATAAATAAATGAAATACAATAAACCATACTTGACATGAGACATTATCCTTGCATATTGGGTGGTTTCTTTAGCCTAGGTGGAGATCAATAAAATGTCTCTTCATTGGAAACCTATATAAATATAACATATCGACAATTTATTTCTCATAAATAACATAGACATTTGCAAAGATATAAATGTTTAAATCTTTCTAAGTGTCCATTGATGTAGGTAAGCTCTTATTGGAACAATGGGAAATCGAATTTCATTCAATTCTCACTCAAGTATAAATCTAAATCTTTTGTAATCACATATTATTAATCCAACATTGAAAAAATTGGGGAAATTGAGACAAGTTGTAAGGAAAAAGATAATTGCTAAATGAAACAAAAAGTAAACATGATGTGGAATGAGAACATGAAGATGGAGGTGAACAATAATGCTTCACAACAATATAAGAAAAATAAAATGTAAACTTTTTTGGGAAGGACCTTCATTGGACTTTGACATCTTCAAGAGCCAATAATATAATGTTGTATAGTTAATATAAAAACTAAACTACACATTCCATCTATTATTAATCATTTTGTTGAAAATAAAGTTTTGATCTTGTGATGAAGATCAATTCAAAGATACTTGCACGAATTTATATAGTCTAACTTATCAATGAGTTGGTGCAAGATAATGCTTTTCTCTAATGACATGTTAATTTCAAATCAAATATATAATATTAATATTTTGTATAAAAATCAATAATTTGTTGGCTAGGATAATTATTAGAGGCACATGCACAACTAATTTAAATATTTCTATCAAATAATTTGTAAGAAAATGAATCATAGGAAATTGAATTAGCTCTAGGAATATATAAATTTTTATTGTGAAAATTGGCATAACTCAAGAAATTATAACTTGGAATATAACTATTCGAAGTTGTATATGTGGTGCATGTAGTCAGAGGATGAGCCTAAATGATTGTGTAATTACAATTGAGGAATTTCCTAATTAATAGGGGCCTAAATCCTCAAGGAACAACAGAAGGAAATAGGAGCTTGCAGGGCTTGAAAATTGGCTAAGTGTTGGCCAAAGTCAGTCAGTAAGGCAGAGAGATAGACTATACAATTGCAGGTTGTGCTCAACCTTGAGCAAGCATTTTATTTCATCTTTATTCTTTGATTAATGCAATACAAATAAAAAGGGGGTGTAGGCAATTTCTTTTCCCTAGATAAATCTTTGTTTATGTCTAAAAAATATTCATGCATGTTTATGATTTGTGTTCTCGATCATAAAGTAACTTTTACAATTGAGTAGAGTAGATTTAAGTCTTTTGTTTTAGTAAATTACATGAGAAGTTTCAGATTTACACATAAATTTTACATGGTATTAGGGCATGATTCACAGTAGAGAAGAGATTTCGAAGTTGTTATTGCAAGAGGATCAAATTTGAAGGATCAATTCTTCAAGGCTAAAAGGATGGCTTTCTATGGACTAAGAGTCGAGTATGCCATTAATGGAAGCTAAAATTATGTTGTTTGCAAGGACCGCATGGAGGCGATGCTAGAAGATCATGGGTTGAAGGAATTTGATACTGATATCTAGAAACTGGTAGCAGGTGATACTCAAAATCTATCATAATGGACATATTGGAGAGAGTATGGGACCATAGTGTCTCAAATATCCATGGGAATGAGACTCCATATGCAATGTGGCAAGCATTGACATATTTTTTTTCTAGAACAGTAATGACCACAGGAAGCTGGCACTTAAGGACAAGCTTTGAAATATCAATATGCCGAAGAGTGACACCATCCTGCAATACTTGAGTAGGTTCAACAATGTCATGATGAACTTGGTAATGTTGGGGTGAGTATTGTAGGAGATGATCTGGTAATCCTATGCCTTCTAGGCCTTCCCAATAGCTGGCACAACTACTAAGATGTAGTGAATGGGAGGGAGAAGCTACCAAATTGGGAACACATATGGTCTGATTTCGTACAAGAGGAAATAAGGTAGAATACTAGATATGGGACATAATCTAAGGGTGTGGATGAAAAAAATGTGCCTTGGCTAGAAATGAAAAGAAGCGGAAAGGGAAGAAATCTCAATCCAAAGGAGATTCCAATCAAGGGGGCAAGAAGAAATACTTATCCAAAATCAAGTGCTTTCACGATCATGAACTCAAGCACTATGCAATGAAATGTCGATGCAAGAAGGGAAGAAAGAAGACATCCGGAGGAGTGGCAGGTGAAGCTTAAGCTTCACATTTTGAGCTTAACTTCACTCTCATTGTATCCATGGAAACCACAGTGATGGGGAGTGTGTGGTACTTCGATAGTGGTGCCTCATTCCACATGACGGGGAACAAAGGATTTTTCAGTGACTTGAAAGAGAAATATCTCCAGATGCACATCGATATGTGAGATGATGGAAGGTATAGTGCGACCACTATTGGTACAATCAACTTTCAAAGGGAGTCAGGCTTCGCTCTCAATCTCAAGGATATGATGTTTGTACCGAGTCTAAAGAAGAATATAATATTTGTTGCGGCGTTGGAATATCATGGTTACGATGTGATATTCATCAAAGGAAAAGAATTCCTAAGAAACATAGCCATGAGATAAGTGAAGTAGATCGAGTTTCATGTGAAGAACATTACAAGCTATATTTGGAAGTCTATGCTGCATTGAGCACAAAGGAAGAGAAGGTGTAGAATCGCGATGTCGGAAAACTATGGGATATAAGACTTGGCCATTTTAATCATTTCACTTTGAAGATTATTCAGTAGACTACCATGGGCCTCCCTAAAGGAGCACTACAGCAGCAAGATACATGCAAAGGGTGTACCTTGGGGAAGTACAAAAATCCACTTTCCATGATCGGGACAGCAAGGCACATGTAGTCCTTGAAAGGATCCACTCTGATGTATGTGGCCCTTTCTTGAAAACATCCATTGCCAAGTAAATGTATTATTTTATCTTTGTAGATAATTTCTCACGGAAGCGTTGGATCTTCTTCATGGAGAAGAAAGATGAGATATTCTCCAAGTTTGTTGAATTCAAAGCACTTGTTGAGAAAGAAACTGGCAGGAAGGTGAAGGCTCTCAAGAGCGATAATGGAAGTGAGTACGAGTCGAATGAATTTAAAAATTTCTATGCAAAGGAAGGCATTTGATAGGAGTTGACAACCACCCATAACCTACATCAAAATGGGGTGGATGAGAGGAAGAACAAAAGTAGTGTGGGAGCAACAAAGGTGATGTTACATGACCAAGGCCTACCATTGCACTTATGGGGTGAAGCATGCAACACAATGGTCTATCTGTAGAACATGAGTCATCATTGAATTCTTGGCATGAGTACACTAGAGGAAGATTTTTTAGGGAAGAAGTTAGATATGTCACACTTCAGGATTTTTGGAGCTTCGGCATATTTCCATGTCTCTGAATAATCAAGGAAGAAGTTAGACCCAGAAACAAAGTTTGGGATATTTGTGAGGTACAAAAACTCCTCACAATTACCATGTGTACTTTCCATCCCTCATAATGAAATTTGTGCAAAGGGATGTGAATTTTTATGAGGAGGAGGTAATGAGATGTTCTCTTGAGAGGGAACTTTATTTATAGCCTGATTAGGATCTTTTGGTTGTGGACGAAAAAAATCTCAGGAAGTTGTGGAGAAGCCACAAGCAGAGGAGCAGAAAGTGGAGATTGTCACTCAGCAAGAGGCATCCAAATAAGGAAGGGAAGTGGACTGATTATTGCATGACGTTAGAGAGAATGTTTGAGCACCCACTTCACAACATAGGCAAAGGAGGTCACCAGATCGGTACACTTTGTACATGGCTCTAATGATTTAGCTTGTAGAGACTAAGCCATCCTCATTCGAGGAAGCAGTAGAGAAAATTAGATGGGTTAATTCTTTGGTAGAGGAATATGATTCCATTGTCAGAAATGATGTTTGGGAAGTGGTCCCAAGACTAGCAAATAAATCAATGTTAGGTTCGAGATGGCTCTACAAGGTAAATCATGCATCCAAAAGAATCATAAAGAAGCCTAAGGCTAGATTTGTGCCAAAGAGTTCTCTCAAGTTGAGGGAATTGACTGAGGAGACCTTTTCTCCTATACCGAGGTACTCATCCATTAGATCTACTCTTGCATTAGCTACACAAATGAGGTGTAATATCCAACAAATGGATGTGAAGACAACATTTCTCAATGGACTCATTGAGGAAGAGGTGTACATTGAGAAACTGGAAGGCTTTGAGACCTTCGGCTAAGTGTTGCATATGTGCAAACTCAAGCGAGCATTGTATGGACTCAAGCAAGAATGACGTGCTTGGTACACTACGATCAACAATTATCTCACTAGGTTGGGCTTCACCAAAAGTTAAGAAAATGAAAACCTTCATCATATTATGGTTAAAGGTAAATTATTTATTATTTTTTTATATGATAATGATTTAATTCTAATCAATGATGAGAAGTTGATCAAATCTTGCAAGGAAGACCTTGCAAGAAAATTTGAAATGAAGGACATGGGACTCATGCACTACTTTCTCGGTTTGGAAGTATGGCAAGGAGATGGGGAATTGCTTGTCTCTCAAGGAAATTATGCCAATGAGATGCTAAATAATTTCCACATGGAGAGTAGCACACCCATGGAGACTCCTCTAGCAAGGAATTGGAGGAAAGAGGATGCCACTTTAGGTGAGGAAGTGGAAGCTACCTTTTATCAAATTATTGTGGGTTCACTAATGTATTTTCTAAGCACATGACCAGATATGTGCTATGAAGTCAACCAACCTAGTTTGGAAAGGCAACAAACAATGTGTTTTGGTACCTCATAGGCACCACCTAAATTGGACTATGGTACAGATAGACATAGGGAGTGAAGCTTCAAGACTTCACCGATGCACATTGGGGAGGTAGTCCATCAGACTGGAAGAGTACATCATTAGGAATTTTTAGAGTTGGGTCCAAAACAATTTCCTAGTGCAGAAGGAAGAAAATATAAGTGGCACATAGCTCAACAGAAGTAGAATAAATTTCTACCAGCCAAGTAGCATGTGAGGCGATTTGGATGAGAAAGATTTTTATTGGGTTATTTGGTGAGATGATGGATCCTACTATGATTTACTTTGATAATCAAAGTTGTATGAAAATATATGAAAATCTTGTATTTCATGATTAATCTAAGCATATATATATATCCGGTATCACCATCTCTAGGATTGTGTGCAGAGGCGGATCTTGTTGTTGGAATAAATTCCTACAGAGGAACAAGATGTAGACATTATGATAAAGGCTTTATCAAGAGGGGAGCTCTAGTTCCATAGAGGAAGGAATAGGGTGACATATAATCTCATTCTTGTTTAGAGAGAGTGTTGAAAATGCAGTAATAAAATCTCAGTTTGAATTTAACCTAGTCAAACTAGAGAGAATTTGAATTTCTATTTCAGCAAAAATCTTAGAGGTAGTTATCGAACGTGACATGGCACTTGTCACTGAGTTAACTCAGTTAATTCGATTTGGATAAAATTGATTTTAGTTTAGTATGATTGACTACTAATTTCTGGCAATCTATTTCTGTTAAATTGAGTTATTGTTAGTTAAACTAGTTCCAACTGTTAGAGGGACTAGTGAAAGGTCAAGTAGTGGGGTGTGACTTTAGTCACAATCAATGATCAATCACCTAAAATAATTGATGCATGCCAAGAAATCAAGTTAGCTGGTTGAGATAGAGGTTTAAGGGAATTGTATTATCAATTGTAGACTATTCCAAGTTATACAGATGGTGCATGTAGTCAAAGGATGAGCCTAAAGGATTGCATAATTCCAATTGGGGAATTTCCTAAATAATTTTGATTTCTGGTAGCATCGGACGTGATCTAAGTCTCAAATCTTGTAGGGAGGCTTAGACGCATGAATTCCCCAATACCCAAAAATCCTTTTGGAGAATTCCATCTGGAGAGAGTTTTATTAAAATAATTAATTATTTTTAATGGGTCCCTAAGTCTAAACTTAGGAAAATAAAATAATTAATGGATATTGATCTAAATTGGTTGTGTAACTTCTAGAAAAAGGTGGAGATCAAGTAAATATGATCCTTGCCATTGATTAGAATCTAATCTAGGTCGTCGATTGATCAATGAGAGGATTATAAGAGAAGGCTTAATGGGCACTTGGAGAACACACAGAGAGTTGATCAATCAGATTGAATTGTTGAGGATAGAGTAGTGCAATGATTTCATGGTGATCACGCAAAGAGGGTAAAAGATAGTTTTTGGTTGGAGAGTATTCCCCTGAGCCAAGAATACATAGAAAAGAGGTATAGAAATACGTAGAGGAGGTAGCATAGTGCCCAGCGAGGGTGACAAAGAGCCACACAAGGCTAATGCAAACTAGCGCAGTGTCTTCAGTGCAAAAGTTTGAAATTTAGCTGGGTGTTCGATGTTTTGACCCAAGAGGGCTGAAGTTAAGGCTCCTCAGAGAAAATCGATCCAGTAGAGAAAGTGATGCAGATCCTCAGAGGCAGTCACATAGCCCCACGCAGTGATTGTGTAGGGACAACGCAGAAGTAGTTATGGACTCGTTTTTTCAGTTGCCGAATTAGTCGGGACTTGCAATGTAGAGTGAGGAAATCTCACTAATTTCTTCTTCCAAGTGATATTCTATATACTATATATGCCCACAGGACATCCAAAGTTTGTATTTAGATTTACTACTACATAATAATAAAACCCTCAGAGTTGTTGCACCGGTTTTCCCGCATTGGGATTATCCAGGGACATTTGTCCAAAAATAATGTTGTCATTGTGTTGTATTTATTTCATGTTCAGTTTCTTATTTCCGCTTATAAATTTAAATGATGTTGGTTGCAGTGTATGTATTTCAATTTTTTCTATAGAAAACTTCAAATAACTTTTTAATGTAAATTAACAAGAAGGAGAAATATTATCAGTTCCTATAGTAGGAATTTGGGCATCCAAATTTTCACTTGGAATTAGAGTTGTAGGTTAAGCAAGAAGAATAGAGCGGGAAGACCCAGCATTGAAGGAAGAAGGGATTTTGAAAATCTTGCAGAGTCAGCAATTCGAATCCCCAGAGGGATTTAGCAGTCCAAACCGAAGGGAAAATATTTCCAAGGTAAGTCTCTCTCTCAGTGAGGTGAGAGAGAGGTAAGACTTTGATATCAAAGTTTTCCAGAGTTGGAGGGAGCAGTGCAACAGATCCAACGAAGAGGGTTGTTTTTTTTTTTTTTTTTTTTGGGTGGTACGCAGTTTTCTGCAAGAAGTTGCTGGGGAAAAATATGTTATAGGGAAGAGTTAGACATAGTTGAGGGAATTTATTCCTCAGAGAATTCCTAGCCAAGGAATTTGGATTCTCATGAGTTGAGCAGTAGCGAAGGGCAGTAGATCTACTGACTCCAAGAGAGAGTGCGTAGGCTAGCCCAACAATAGTGTAGAGGAGAGAGGAGGTTATTTGAATTTGTATTTGGCTAAGATGGAAACCAATGGACTGAGAGATTAGGACAGGTTGGATGGGGCATCAAACTATTTGATATAGAAGCCAAGGACGTCATGCCTTCTGGATGAGAATTTTCTCAAAGTCTATGTCAATAGCATGGTGGTTCAACCCATGGATCCAGATCCGCTCAAGAAGTACAAGGGAGATATGGGAAAGACAAATCGGATGATCCTAGATAGGGTAAAAGACCATTTATTCTATCACATTGCTAGTAGAGGGGACTATTAAGGAGATGTGGGATACATTTTCTATGTTATATCATGGATATTCTGAGCAACGAAAGATGTAGCTTGACTAGAAGATGAGGTCTACGTAGATGCATAAGGGGGAACACATTGATCCTTTCCTCATGAATCTTCAGGGGACCCGAGATGCGTTAGCAGCTATGGGGTCAACACCTCAGGGTTTCGAGATGGTTCGACTAGCTCTCAACGCAGTCTCAGAGGAGTGGCAAGTCTTTGTCTAGAGCATCCTAGGTAGGGCGACTTTGCTAAAATGGGATGAAATGTGGGCAGATCTTAAGCAAGAGGAGATGAAAAGGGATGTGGTCAACTATAAACTTGATGGAAGCAGTAGTAATGGGTCGAAGTCAAAGGAGTAGGAAGAGAATGTATCCCTCGAATCCAAGGGGCAGCAAGAGCAGTGAAGGTGGAAGAAGGATGTCTTGAAGATCAAATGCTTCAGGTGTGGTGAACTCAGTCACTGCACAACACAGTTTCCTCTTAGGAAGAAGGACAAATATGAACAACATGATCTGAACGTTGGAGTTGCGAAGATTGAGGAGGAGTTTTTCATGACAACCAAGATACCTCTAGGAGGAAGGTTGGCTTATTTAGAGTTGTAGTTCGAAATATCTACAGATGGGCACGATCCTTGAGGAGTCCACCTCTCGAATCAATACCTTTCTACGGGAGCCCATATCATTGCTAGCAGGATGGACTATGTGTCATATGATGCACAAGAGTTTAAAGTGATAGTTGTAGTGGCTAGGAGAACTAGAGATTGAGTAGCGCAGAGCAAAGTTGGCAATAGTGTAGTTGGCATAGAGCATAGGTCAGCAGTAGCACAGAGACTTCATAGGTTCAACGTAAAGACTAGAAGAAATTAGAAATTTATAAGCAAATTTATTATGCTTAACAATAGTTCAGTAATTTTGGATGTTTTTCCATTCTTGATGCAGTAGCAGCAACAATAGGAGAGGGTTGCAGTGCAAATGCAATTGGTAATGTGAATGCCAGCCGTAGCACAGATGCAAAATTAAGAGGGAGTTGTAGTACGGATGTAGTGTTGAAAGTGGTAGGGTTAGCAGTAGTATAGATGCAACATTTGTGTAGTAGTTGGTGGACAAGATGTTACACATCAACAGTGCAGAAGGAGATATTACAGAATAGAGTGATGCTTCAATAGGATGCATGGCTAAAGCACATTACTCACTAAGAGGGAGAATTGATTTATCATAACATTGGATGTTCTCTAAGTCTCAAATTTTGTAGGGAGGCTTAGACACATGCAATCTCCAATACCCAGAAATAGTTTTGGAAAATCTGACTCGGAGACAGCTTTATTAAAATGATTAATTATTTTTAATGGGTCCCTAAGTCTAAACATAGGAAATTAAAATAATTAATGGGTATTAATCTAAATTGTGGGTGTAACTTCTAGAATAAGGTGGAGATCTATTCAATATGACCCTATCCATTTATTAGAATCTAATATGGGCCATTGATTGATAAACAAGTGGATTATAAGAAAATGCTTTATGTGCACTTGGAGAACACACCGAGAGTTGATCAATCAGATTGAATTGTTGAGGCTATAGCAATGCAGTGATTTCGTGGTGATCACGCATAGAGGAGTAGAAATAGTTTTTGGTTGGAGAATATTCTCATGTGCCAAGGATACGTGACATCCAGGCAGAGAAAGTCCCAGAGGAGGTAGTGTAGTGCCCAGTGAGGGTGACACAAAGCCACAGAGGGCTCACTAAGCACAGTGTAGTGTCTTCAGTGCATAAGTCTAAAATTTAGCTCAGAGTTTGACGTTCTGAGTTGAGAGGGATGACGTATAGGTTCTTGAGATAAAATCGATCCACTAGAGGAATTGACGCAGTTCCTCAGTGGCAGTGATGCAGCCCCACGTAGTGATTGTGGAGGGACAACGTAGAAGTAGCTGGGGACTTGTTTCAATTTTCGGATCAGACGAGACTTGCAGCTTAGAGTGAGGCAATCTCATTAATTTCTTCTGTCAAGTGATATTCTATGTACTGGATAAGCCAACAAGGCTTCTAGAGTTTGTATTTAGATTTACTATTGCATAATAATAAAACCCTCAAAGCTGTTGCACCGGTTTTCCCACATTGGGCTTTTCTAGGGACATTTGTCCAAAAATAACGATGTCATTATGTTGTATCTATTTCCTATTAAATTTGTTATTTTAGCTTATAAATTTAAATGGTGTAGGTTGCAATGTATGTATTTCAATGTTTGTCGTAGAAAAATTCAAATAACTTGTTCATGTAAATTAACAAGTAGGAGAAATATTATCAGTTGATGTAGTAGGAATTTGGGCATCCAAATTTTCACAATTAATAGGGGCCTAATTCCTCAAGGAACAACTCAAGGAAATACGATCTTGGAGGGCTTTAAATTTGGCTAAGCGTTGGCTACATTTAGTCAGGCAGGCAGAGGGATAGACTAGACAGCTGCAAGTTGCACTCAGGCTTGAGCAAGCATTGTATTTCATCTCTATTCTTTGATTGATGCAATACATATTGGAAGGGGTTTTGAGCAATTGATTTCCCCTAGATAAATCTTTGTGTATGTGTGACAAATCTTCGTGCATGTTTATGATTTGTGTTTTTTATCGTGAATTAACTTCTATAATTGAGTAGAGTATATCTGAGTCTTTGTTTTCAGTAAATTACGTGAGCAGTAATTTCTACAATACTATGAAAATATATATTTATAGACCAAGTTGAGAAGCAATACCATGACCAATTCTATCATGTCTAAGTGGAAGCTAGGCTAATAAAATAGGTCAGGAACAGGTTTGTTTGGTCCAGAAAAATCAAAATTTGAGTTGGCGTTGGTCAAGCCCATTACATAGAAAACTAAATTAACTTTAAAGGTTCTGATAGCCAAGAAAACAATGAAAAAAAACATATACTAAAACCATAAATTGTAGTAGTACATACACATAGTAATAGTGGCTTTCAAGCTGTATAGAGGATAAATGATCATCCATCTGGTGTAGGCTGTGTGGGAGGTGGATGTTTACAATGCTTGAGTAGAGACACCTCCAAAAGCTACATTCAAACATTCATGATTTCATAGAGAAGATGAAGCTTCTTCATGCAAATAAGTACCTCATCCTTCCTCTTATTGCAATAGACCGTAGCGTTCCCTAACAAGTGCTTGAGGTGCTAGTATAAGTTAACAATGTGGAGGTATTGATTGTGTATAGCTCCCAATGTTCCCAAGTCCGGGATCCAATCCTTAACCTTTCCCAAAATCTCTTAATCTAATAGTGCAACTCGATCCCAAGCCAAATCCTCCTCGATGTAAAACAAGTTATGTTGCACAACCACAAGTGCATTTTCACGAAATTGATATGCATGAGCATAGGCATGGACCCTAGCCATCATGTGGTATTTTGAGCCTCATCCCCCTCCTCGTCTATGTGAATGTTCCTCTCCCTCAACATTGGAGAGAAGTCAAAGAGAGAACTAAAGACAAAGACAAGACTTGGGAAGAGGAGAGCTGAGAGGAAGAACAACTAAGAGTTGGAGAATATAGAGGAAGATCTCTAGAGAGAAAACAAACCAAATATAGAGTGGAGAACAAAAGGAAGTGGACGAAAAAAAGGTGATTTTCTTTAGAATTAACAAGCTTGAGATGACCAAAAGGTAGATGAAAGGAAAAAAACAAGTCATTTGTAAGACCTGAAAGATACCTAGGCAGAGTTGTGAGTGGAGGGATTGAAGAAGAAGAGGGAGACACACCCACTACTAATGGAAACAAAGGGACCAAACTGAGCCGAGTTGGTCCTTCAACCTGCACAACACTTACATCAAAGTTTAAGAGGACATTTCGTGCACATGTCCCACTATTAACTAATCGAGGGAATATATAATGAGTGTGAAATGAAAACCTTTCCTAACTCTTACTAGTGAGACGTCCAATCATTTTGGATATATAAATTAATTGAACGAGAGCCTCCATTTTAATATTTGTAGAGTGAATTTTAAGAACCAAGTGAATGTCCTAGCATTCCTTTGCTCGAGGAAACATCAATAATAGTCTCATTACCCCTCACAATTTGGAGTACAAGTGGATGCATGATGAGTCGAACTCATGAGATTGTCTTTTTCATTTTTATCATCATGCATGTTGTGTGTTGTGCCTACAGTGAATAACTACTAGACGTGCATGCATTGAGGGCAACCCTCATATGGGCTACCTTGGAATTGGTCCACCCCCATTGGGGCTTTGTGTGTATGACTATATTTATACTTGTACACTTGTTTTCTAAATGGATGAGGAGATAAATTTTTTTTTAGAAATATAAGATTGTATATTTTATAATTATGATAAATGTACAAATAAAGATGAATAAAAGTAAAAAGAAATGTCTTTTTCCATTTTTTTTTTTTTTTTAGAAATTGCATTTAAGATCTATAAGTGTTGAAGATTCATCAACAAAGAATATATGGGTCTATTTAAAAGCATTGTTGAAATTTGAGATATGATGATGGAAATGGAAAAATGGATCTCTTTATGTTCACATGGATCAAACCACTTTGTCAATATATAACCATAATTAAAATACATAACTTATATAACACATAGAGAAAAAAGAGGAATACCCATCATTTTCTTTTGAATCTATAGGCGCATGCATATGGCTTTATTATATATGTTCATAATATGTGAAACACACCTTTAGCATTAGGACTGATGTTTCATAAGAAAATGTTTACCATTATGACCTATTTTTTCTCTCACATAGTCAAGGCCCATTGCCATTTTGAAAATTATATAATTTTATTTAGAAGTGGTAGTTAAAGACTCCATAATAAGACCCATATCATGGATTGAGTCCTTGTTCATGACACTTGAGGTATATAAGCTTTATTATATTGCATAAGGCTCTTATTTTCCTTCTCAACTATGATCTAGGCACCTTGACCCATCACTAATGCCAAAAGTCAATTTTGTTCTACTATTAGTTTCTAGGACTCATTGGATGCCTCCACCTAGACCCATCACTAATGCTAAAAGTTAATTTTATTCTATTATTAGTTTCTCTGATTCCTAGGATTCCTCCCTTGCTAAGCCAACTAACGATACCTATGAATTTTGTTTTCCTATATAAGGATCTAAAAGGTTGAATTTAACCTCTAATATTAATGTATTACACAACTCATATGATTGTGTTCGAATATAATGAGCTAGCAAAAGAGTAAGCATTGAATGAGAAGATAACCATGAATACTTATTTGCAATGAAGCAATTTCCACCAGACTAAATTCTTAAGAGTAACTTCCCATTGAGTGGTAGGAATCATATAAAATCAATTGTATATTCCACTCCAAAGCAAGACAATGATACCCATATAGTGAATGAACATTCTACAAGGCTCTAAAATCACTCAAACCAGTTCATTGTTCTCACAACAACACTACACTTATTACAAAGCTCCTCGAGCCCTCATCCAACACTCAATCTAGCCACGACACTCTCTCCATTGTCCCACACATCATAACAAGGATCCACCTCTTCTCACTTAATAACCCCTCTAAGTCCTCTTTGCAATGCTCTTTAGCATGTGTAGAAATAATCTATACAAATGTCTATTTTTTTTAAATAGCACAGGACAACAAAAATTCATAACTTCTGATGAAAAGCAATAATAACATTGTATAATTAAACCTATTGCATTAGCTGCTATTAACAGACACGATATTGCTCTCCAACCATCCTCTTTTCTTTCACATTTTCAAATATAATTTTTCCCAACTTCTATATCCTCATACCTGCGACAAATGCATGAAAAAGCTTCCCTAATTTTGATGATAGTAAAATCTACATAAAATGATCATGGAATATCCATGACGACATTTTCTTGTAAATGAAGAAGAGCTCTCTTTCTTCGCAAAGATATAATACCATACACACAAGTCAATGATTACTGCTATATTATATAATAGCTAATTAGTCGATTATGTAAACGAGACTTAATTACAACATGGAATAGTCTCATAGTCTCAATGATGTATTGAAACTTAAAAATGTTTTACTAAGTATCTTAATGGTTATGTAAAATCAATCTATCTATGAATAGTAAAAGTTTTGCACTTAAAACAACTAAAACCAAAACCCAAACAAAATGTAATCAATTTATGTTATTAACTTGTTTGTTGACTACATAATTATGCCACACAAGACGCTAACATATTGACTTATAACACCTATCAATTCTACACAATAACATATAATGCCTATCAATTCTACATGGTAACTTATAACGCCCCTGTCACTTTCAGAATAGTTTGTTGGTATTCTAAAATAGAAATACGAAAGAGTTATTAATTTCGTTTCAAAACCACGAGGGTCTAACAATCTCTACCCTTTCAATTATAAATAAACATCCACATACCCTTTAGAGATAATCACTTTGCCCAACATAAACATTCATCGATTTAACCAGCGCCTTTTAAGACGGTCATCATCAATACTATGGATGTCAGGGTGAGGGGTGAACAATTTTGGAGCAGTAAACTTGTTTTTTTTTATTGTTTTTTTGATTGTCTATAGATTCAGGATTTTGAAATTTTTTTAGGGTACTTCGATTGTATAGTGATTATCCATCAAACTTGTGAGTTCACATAAAATTCTTGTCTTAATAGAATCTAAACTCAGATATTCCCACAGTTTTCATCTTTGCTTTGTCAATGTTTCAAAAAAAATGTTAATGAAAAAATGGATACCTACAATATCTAGTGAAAGTAGAGGTATTTTAAATTGGGAAGGTATATTGGGTTCGTATTCGTAGGGGGCGAAATAATGTTATTTTTAGAGGTATTTTCCAATATGTAGTCAAATTAAGGGTGTTATTTAGTATGCCACGAATGCACATGATATGTTAGAGCTTCATTGAGTGAAGCCCCGATGGTATTCACAAGGGAATATTTTTAGAAACTGGTTAGCCCCTAGAAACCCAATTAGATTGGTATAATAACCTTGATTCAAATCTTGGAGTATGATAAATCCACCTCGGCATGGGGGTTTTCTAATTTATGCACTAATAGTTATGTGTTCATGGCAGTATGATGCAAGAAATTTCCTGTCAATGCAAGGAATCCATCCTATTGATGTTTTAAACTCCAATTCACAGCATTGGGACAAATCACTAAAAATGGTCTTATGAGTTGATTCATCCTCTTTTTTCACTCCAAAAATATCAATATGGATGAAAAGTAATATAATTATCCAGTCATGATCAACTATAGAGTTAAAGATGTAGGGGATATTTTCAAAAACTCATTCTTGATCTTCGAAGTCATTGAAGATGGTGGTAAAGAACTTTAGAATCTAGCATTAATTCCATATGTCCTTTTGGCTTATCCTGAGTGTTAATTCACCAAATCAAGGCCCATGTGATCTCATATTTAGGAATATTAACCACGTTTATAATGCATGCCTTAGTCTATAGTGGGTGTGAATTATGCATATTGGATTTATTTGAGTCCTATGCTTCAATTAGATCTATGCCAAGGCCTCTAACCTCTCTCATTCTTAAAGTGTCATCAACATTTTTTTCTTGATCTATGTTTTCCATCATGCTCTAACTTTAATTGAACATTATATTGGCGACAATATTACAGAAGGAGGGAGAAACTCTTTTTCTTCCATTCACCACAATTTTTGTGCCATGATCACAACTCTAGTTGGATATATTAAGCAAACCCTAAGTGTCTTCTCTCATAGACACTTTATAGATGCGTATAAAACTATTCTTTTTTAAAGGAGGGTGTGTGGGTGCGCTTTGATCTACTTATATGTGCATAGACCATAAAAATATTTAATTTAATAGGCGGTAAATGGTTTTTATATTGATAGGTATAAAAAATGGAGCTCAAAGTTAATGAAAAAATGGATACCTACAATATCTAGTGAAAGTAGAGGTCGTTTAAATTGGGAAGGTATCTTGGGTTCATACTAGTAGGGGAATAAATAATGTTACTTTTAGAGGCATTTTCCAATATGTGGTCAAATTAAGGGCATTGTTTAGTATGTCATGAATGCACATGATAAGTTAGAGGTTCATTGAGTGAAGCTCCGATGATATTCGCAGGGGGTTATTTTTAGAAACTGGCTAGCCCCAAGAAACCCAATCAGACTGCTATAATAGCCTTGATGCAAATCTTGGACGATGATAAATCCACCTCGACATGGGGGTTTTCTAATTTATGCATTGACAGTTATTATTTTATGGTAGTATGATGCAAGGAATTGCCTGTCAATACAAGGAATCCATCCTGTCGAGGTTTTAAACTCCAATCCACAACATTGGGAGAAATCACTAAAAATGATCTTAGCAGTAGATTCATCCTCTTTTTTCACTGCAAAAATATCAATATGGATGAAAAGTAATATAATTATCCAATCATGATCAACTACAAAGTTAAAGAAGTAGGGGATATTTTCAAAAACTCATTCTTGATCTGTCATTGAAGATGGTGGTAAAGAACTTTAGAACCTATTATTAACTCCATATGTCCTTTTGGCTTATATTGAGTGTTAACTCACCAAATTGAGGTCCATTTGATCTCATATTTAGGGATATTAACCACCGTTATAATGTGTGCCTTAGTGTATAGTGGGCATGAATTATGCAAATTGGATTTATTTGAGTCGTATGCTTCAATTAGATCTATGACAAGGCCTCCAACCTCTCTCATTCTTAAAGTGTCATCAACATTTTTTTTCTTGATCTACGTTTTCAATCAAGCTCTAGCTTTAATTGAACATTTTATTGGCTACAATATTACAAAAGGAGGGAGAAACTCTTGTTCATCCATTCACCACAAATTTTGTACCATGATCACAACTCTAGTTGGATATATTGAGCAAACCCTAAGTGTTTTCTCTCACAAAAACTCTATAGATGTGTATAAAACTATTCCTTTTTAAAGCAGGGTGCATGGGTGCGCTTTGATATACTTATATGTGCATAGACCACAAAAATATTTTATATAATCTTTGAGTGCAACCACACAATTTATCACTACCTCAAGCTACCCCATGGGTCTAAGCTAGGTCATCATGCCAATTGAACCTTACCCAATGTTGAGAAAAATTACTTTCCACCAATGGATCCAACCCATTTGGGAATATTCTTAAAGTTTCTTACATTCATTTTCTACAGAGAGAAAGAGAGAAATAGAAATTTTATTTATGGCATACATTGAAATGTTTTTCTATTTATTAATATATTTTTAAACTCTATTCCAAACATTATTGAATTACACGTCACCCTCATACTTGGATGTATAAAAAAACCTCTATATGATTTAAAATGGACATTCATATATTTTATCTATGTCTAACATTTAAATGTGTTTTTTATCAAATTTTTAAATTTTATATATCAACATTATGTTAAGAATTAAAGGAATAACATATTTCCATTATACTCAATTGGAATCACCACCACCACCCCAATGATGAAAATTTTAACCACATCATAATAATATATATTAGCACTAAATTGAGTAATATTAAAACAACTCTATATTCACATATATAAGTTGTCAGTATTATTTAATTGAATTAATAAATATTAATTAATTCAAACTTTGGTTAATTAAAAAATTCAATATACACTAAAAAAATCCTAATTA
>APFE030804887.1:0-21579 GCA_000404065.3 Pinus taeda
TTTTTTTTTAAGAATATGGCTACTTAATTTCACTTCCCCGGCAACGGCGCCAAAATGTTTAGTCAATTTAGTGTTGCTAAATTGATGTCATTAATTTACAACCCGGGGCTCGTAAGCTGATGAAGTGAAGGTGTACTATATGTACTTAAGCAACCTCTTAAAGCTTTTTGTTGTTTGGGGTGTTGTTTGTGGTTAATTTATCTTCCTAAGATGGAGTGATTTATTTATAAACAGATGAGTGATGGTGTGTGTAAGGTGAATTCTAGATGAGTGAAGGTGTGTGATTAGTGGTTTCTAACTACTTGCTGAAAAGGAAAAAAACTTGAAGGAAATAAATGAATTAAAATGAACTGAAAGCAAAGAACCACTTTCTAATGGCATTAGACACTATTCATGCTGTTGCAAATAAAAGGTAAGAAAATCACTTAAAAGACCAATGATAATGTTTATCTCTTCCTAACTCTCTGCCTCTAACACATAGTACTGTGTAAGACACGATTAGGAAGTAGCTAAAGATAAGTCTAAGAAATGATAAAAAAATGAGAAAAATCTACTTTAAAGACTAGTTATAATGTTTTGCTCTTTCTAACTCTCTGCCTCTAACACATAGTACTGTGTAAAGCACGATTAGAAAGTAGTTAAAGATTAGTCTAAAAAGTACCCAAAGTCGGCTGCAAGTTATTAGTATTCTGATCTATAAAAGATAGACAACTTATAATAAAGAGACCATTCATATTTTAGCAGACAGATTTGAGAAATAAAACTAAAAATCAGCTATGAAAATAAAGTAAAGGCAGCAACTTTTAATCTGTCAACTGAAACTACCACTAGATATAAAGCAAATACGTAACACACAAGCAATCTCGGGTTAAAAACCTGCAAAAGAACAATGTTGATCAGCTTAAAATAAAGGCTGGAAATGAAATAACATGAAAGTAAACTACGCTGTACATATGTCAAGAAAAGGAAATACTGAATGGAAATAAGGAAATGTTGAACATAAAATATTATACAAGGCTAACATGAACAGGGGCCCTCCATTCATATAACCCAAAGAAGACTCAAGGTATTGAAAACTTCAGAACAGCACTGCTTCTATTACTCCATGTGCAGAAAATTACAGTCAAGAGTGCTAGAACAGCACTATTAAAACAGAGTCTGGGAATGCACTAAAATTATAACAAGTTCATAAAACACCGCAATTAAAAAGTTATATAAGCGTACGCAGACGCAAGTTTTTATAGGCATCTGAAAGATATCCTAATGCGTACAGCTAAAACTGAAAAATAACTAACTGTCATGCGTATTTAAGGTTCAATTAACACATCATAAGCCTGCGTGGATGAGCTGGAGGTTCTGGTCGTTATGGGCATTGAATCTAGAGTTGGATTATGTCCCCCACAACCTGCATAACATGGACAAGTCACCGTTTGAACTGACGTGACCCAACAGCTTACGCATCACCGTTAAGCTGCCTTTGTTGACCGTAACTTGACCCTTGTTGACCGGAGGTACAGATGACGTGATGCTGAACCATAGCACAAGAACCTCGAGCACCTTGATTCCTAAGTGCCCATATGGCTCATTTGGAAAAATGACACGTGGAACCTTGAGATTAACAAAAAGGTTGCGGAATCACCAGATGGCTGCGGAATCGGCAGATGGCTGCGGAATGCTTGTAAATATGTCAAAATCTAAACAAAACAGTCACACATTAGCAAAGCTCACTTGATCATGCTTAATGACATCTAATGTAATGATATGGGTGGTTTTACATTGAAAATGAGGCAAAAGAGAGAGATAAGTGATGAAAAACAGTAGGTAATAGTGGATGATGAGGTGTAAGTTAGAGGCTCTACAGTAGTTCAGTTCAGAGGCATGTAGCGGCCACATCTCTTCTCAGAGATAAGCTACCATCGCCCTAGCTATTGTATTTCCATTTCTATTTGTAAGCATATTTCAGTATTTTACATTAATGAAATGAAGTATTGTTTCCACTGCATCTTTGTGTTTATGTTTATCTCTGTAATTTGTTGCATTCCTGTTTAAATTTGGATTAGTGGTATCATAGAAGTCTACTTTTTTTCTCTGTTTTTCTTTACATGTCCCCAACGAGGTAGGGATATAAGGAGTTAGAGCTTGAATTGGTCGAACCTTTGCAAGACCAGCCTCGCAAATCCCGATGGCCTCCCATGGTGAATGAAAAGAAATATGAGGGGGTAGGAGGTCCTATCAAAATCTTGCTTGAAGAAGCCCTCGAGCGAAAAAGGAACGCGATGATGGACAACTTTGCCCAGATCCTTAAGCGGCTACCCAGGGGTGACGCATTGGCTTCCAACAACTACTCTAGAAACGCCACACCGTTTAAGGTACAAGCTAATTTTGAAATCCCCATATTCAAGGGTTAGATAGATGCAGATGTCGTTGATAGATGGTTAAATCTGCTAGAGGGTTATTTTTCTATTCATGATTTTTCCAGTTGGGAAAAGATTATTTTTGCTCTTCTTAAAGCAGCCCCCCACATTAAGGACTCGTGGGAAACCTACTGCGAGCAGAAGGATGAAAGTACAGGCTCACTATTTTCAGCCACACCCACTTGGATTTCATTCCGGGATGCCATCAAGGAGCAATACTACCCTTTCGGAAGCTATGAGGATAAATACATAAATTGGACCACGCTGCAGCAGGGAAGGGACCAAGACGTGCTGGAGTTTACCAATATTTTCCATACCCTTCACACAAAGTTGGGTATCAAGGATTTGGAGCAGCATTTGGTACTCAAATACCGTTGCTGCCTGCACAAGTACATCCAGGAAGAAATAGAATTCCTGAACATCTCATCACACGGCACGACATACCGATATGCTGTCAAGGTCGAGCAAAAGTTTAAACAGAAGAAGCGAGACTTTGGATCTGCGAATCTGAAGCAAGGGAAAGGTGCCCCCAAACCGCAAAACAAAGGACAAAGCTAAGGCGGGGCAGCCCAAGACAACCCACCAAAGTTGTAAGCAAAGAACAACACCACGAAGCTTAAAAAGGACACAGGAAAGTGGTGTGAGTTCCATAAGAGCTCCACTCACAACACAAGTGAGTGTTGGGCCAAGCAGTCACTAGTGGCTGAGCTAAAGGTTTTAGAATTAAACGCATGTTTCGACTCTCATTCAGAACCCGACAAGGGGAATGACAAAGGGAGGGAGATTATCAATGTGGAGCCCAACACCACTGTTACCACCATGAAGATCGAGAAGGAGGAACCCGAAGATCTAGAGGAGTAGGAGCGTCTCTTCCACTCCTAGATGTGGGTAAAGGGCTCCTCGCTATAGTTCATTTTCGATAATGGGAGCCAAAAGAACCTCATTTTGGTAGAGGTCATGAAGTGGCTGGGCTTACTGACCACAGCACATACACAATTGTACACCATCAAGTGGCTTCACCAAGGACGAGATCTTCGCGTGAGCCAGGAGTGTTGCCTTCCATACAACATCAAGCCCTTCACGGATGAGGTATTGTGTGACATTGCTCCCCTTGAAGTTTTTGACGTAGTATTAGGACAACCATACTTTTGGAAGCAACATGTTGTGTATGAACCAAGGCCCCATGCTATTATTGTTACATTGGGAAATAAGTTGTACAGGATGCCGAAGGTAGCACCGCCTACCACCATCTCTTATGTTACTGCAAAACAATGTAGTAAGCTCATTTCCAAAACTAGGAAATTTTTTTCCTGATGATATGCCCTCAAGGAAAGAAGAAGACGGTGGCCACAACCTCCAGACAGGGCCCCTCTGCATGACAACTATAGATGGACAAGGTTGTGGAGGAGTACAAGTACATCTTCACCTCCCCCGCAGGGGTTCCTCTGCACTATCAGGTCAAGCACTCCATCGAGCTGACCCCAGGTGCACCACTACCCAATGGGCCAATCTATCGGTGCTCCATTCTAGAGAACAATGAAATCAAGAGGCATATTCAGGAGCTGCTGTAGAAAGTTCACATACGTCCGAGTCCATCGCCCTGTGGGAGCCCGATCGTATTGGTACAGAAGAAGGATGGGACTTGGAGACTCTGTATTGACTATTGGGCGCTAAACAAGATCACTGTTCGTAATAGGTACCTGATCCCACGGATTGATGACCTCCTGGACCAACTGAAGGGGGAAAAATATTTCATCAGGATCGATTTGAAGTCAAGATATCACCAGGTACCAATCGAACCCTCCGATGTGTGGAACACTGCCTTCAAAGCCAAGGAGGGCCTTTTCGAATGGTTGGTTATGCCTTTCGGTTTGATGAATTCTCCTGCAACCTTCATGAGGCTAATGGATGACATCTTGCAGCCATTCACAAACTCATTTGTAGTGGTATACTTGGATGATATCCAGATCTTCAGCCAGAGTTGGGAAGAGCACCTCCACCACATCCGATAGGTTCTCCAAACACTGCGGCAACACAAGTTATGTACCAATTTGGAGAAATGCACTTTTGGCATGACCCAGGTTCAGTATCTGGGATACATTATTGATGAATAGGGGGTGCATGTGGATCCAGCCAAGATCCAAGTCATTTGGGATTGGCCATCTCCAACCACTCTGACAGAGCTCCGCAGTTTTCTAGGTCTTGCCAACTTCTACCATAGGTTCGTGTTGGGATTTTCTCATATCACTTGGCCCTTGAGTCAAGTCACCAAGGGAGGAGTGAAAGAAAAAATCTTTTGTTCTGAATCTCAACAGAAGGCATTCACAGAGTTGGTTCGAAACGCGTCGACAAAATTATCTCTATGTGATTTTTCTTGAAGATTCTTCTCTAAATCGATATGGATCACAGAAGCCTAAATTCAAGAATGCCTCTGCTCGGCACTAGTGCGCGCATTACCAGACTTGCAACAACCATTTGAGGTTGAGACAAATGCCTTTGACTATGCTATTGGGGCAGTCCTTACTCAACATGGACATCCAGTGGCATATCACATTGAGACACTTTTAGACACAGTCTGGAAGTATCCCACTTATGACAAAGAGATGTATTCCATTATGTAGGCCTGTCGACAATGGAAGCATTACATTTTGGGGAAGGAAACAGTCATCCACACAAACCACCAACCCCTGCAATTCATACAGACCCAAGGGAAATTGTAGAATGATCGCCATCAAAAGTGGTCCACATACATGTAACAGTTCCATTTGAAAATCAAGTATAAGAAGGGCAACACCAATAATGTTGCAGATTGCCTCAGTCGACCACCGATCATGGCGTTAACCACCGTGCTCAACTCTTGTGGGCACGAGACTTCTGATTAGCCACTTCTCTACAAAAGCAACCTAGAATTCGGCCACACATACCAAACACTCTTGGAGGGTCAGCATGTTCCAAATTTTCACCTCCAGGATGCCCTATTATGCCACCTGGGTCACCTTTGTGTTCCTTCAAGCGAGCATGCCAAGATGATTTGGGAAGCACACTACAGTTGGGCTGTTGGGCATTTTGGGGTCGAGAAAACGGTGGAAGTACTACAGAAGTATTTCTATTGGCCGAATCTTTGACAAGATGTTGGGAAGTACATCAGATCATCCACTGCCTATGCTATTGCCAAACCGAACATCAAGAAGAAAGGCCTCTATACCCCGCTGCCTACCCCTTATCGACCTTGGAAATCCATCTCTATGGATTACATGTCAAACCTTCCTTCCACTAAGCATGGAAATGACTGTGTTTTTGTGGTCGTCAACAGGTTCTCGAAGATGGCCATTATGGCGACCTGTAAGAAGAATATCACAGCCGAAGCCACTGCTAAACTCTTCTTTGAATGAGTGTGGGTACACTTTTTCATCCCACAGTCTATCATCTTAGATTGGGACAGCAAGTTCCTCAGTACATTTTGGTTCATTCTCTGGTCGATGCTGGACACCAAACTCACTAAGTCCACAGCCTTCCATCCTCAAACTGATGGCCAAACAGAGGTTGTCAACAGGATGATCGTATACATTCTATGCATGTACAACTCAAAGCATCCACACACATGGGATGAGAGCCTCCCCTATTTTCAGCGCAGCTACAACCGGGTTGTCCATACCTCGACTGGCCACAGCCCTTTTCAGGTGTGCTTGGGATTCCAGCCACTATGTCCCATTGATGTGGCCATGCCATTTGCAGCTACTCACGCAGATTCGGCTCATGTCCAGTCTAAAACAGATAAGGAAAACAACTTCATTGAGCACATCCAACATATTCGCCAACATGTCCATGACATTCTAGAGAAATCACATGCCAAGTACAAACAGCGACATGATCAACATCAGGTGCCACACATGTTTCAAGTGGGAAACAAAGTATAGTTACATTTGCAAAAGGAACGCCTTACCCGAGCCTATCGAAAACTCAAACCACTCTAATATGGTCCTTACACCATCACCAAGGCTATGGGAGACAATGCATTTGAGCTTAGCATTCCCCCATTCCTTGGCCTGCACCCAGTGTTCAATGTGGACCGCCTTTAGCCCCTTTCCACCATTACTAGACACATCCGACATTGCAGAACAACTCACACCCACAGAGTTAAATCCAGATTGCATGGACACACATATCAAGCACACTCGCCAGTAGAATATCCAACTATATTGAGTTTTCAAAGCAGGCCAACTCCTTCACCGGGGCAAGTGGCTCACTAAGGACCAAGTTCAGCAAAAGTTTCCTCATCTCATGGAGGAACTCAACGCAATGGGGACCATTGCTTCCTAAGGGGGGAGGAATGATCCAGGTGGATATTTGTGGCCACCTACTAATTCCACTTGGACCCCCACCATTGCTTCTTTCAGTTTTTTCAGTTTCCTTAATTGTTGCACAGTTTACTATTTTTAGTAGTTTTTCGAGTCCTAAACTTCAAGAGCTGTTTTTAGGCCCTAAACGATGTGTTTTTGGAAATCTATCGCTAGTAGTATTTTGTTTACAATCATCTTTTCTGTCATAGTCCTCAGAGAGATCTTTCCAATGGGCTATCATTCACGTCAAACGGAGATAATATGACCAAGTCATGACCCCAGAAAGTTGGTTGTCCAACTCACCCCAACAGGGCCCATAAACTCTTGGTGTTACATCTCCTCGAGTTAGGGTTTTGGTTGTTTAGGGTTTGCTCTTATTTTTCAATAATATAAAGGCCCTTGAGCCTCATTGTAGTTCATTTCAGAGGCATCTAGCCGCCAGATCTCTTCTCAGAGATAAGCTACCATTGCCCTAGCTGTTGTATTTCCATTTATGTTTGTAATCATATTTCAGTATTTTACATTAATGAAATGAAGTATTATTTCCACTGCATCTATGTGTTTATGGATATCTCTATAATTTGTTACGTTCCTATTTAAATCCGGATCAACAGTCTATCCTTATAGCTCCCTGTACTAACCCCATATTTGAACACAATCTCTGCAACCAAACTACTTCCTTGCTTGCATGAGTGGTTGCCATGTATTCTGCCTCTGTAGTTGATAATATCACTACAGATTGTTTCTTAGTCATCCAACTGACTACACCTCCAAATAGGTTAAACACATACCCACTTGTAGATCTTCTCTGATCCAGATCTCTAGCCCAGTCTGCATCAACAAAGCCACGGATATCCAAAACTTTGTCCAATCCTAGTCTTCCTTGGTAACGCAAACCATAATCACTAGTGCCATGCAAATATCTGAAAACCCACTTCACTGTTGTCCAATGTTCATTTCCTGGTTTTTACATAAACCTGCTCAATACTCCCACTGTATGTGCAATGTTTGGTACTGGAGGCACTTTTGGAGGCATACACATTCCATTTTGAGTTTTCTTAAAGTATGGAGAACTCATCATCCATTTGTCACTTACTTGTGGCATATTGAGAATTTATATAGGATGACATTATTTCCCACACACATGAGCTATTTTGGCATTTATTTTTATGTTTTTGAGCTACATTGATGTTTAGTTGTGACCTTACACTTGTTAAACACTTAAGAAAACTTGTTTTAGGGATTTTCTTGTAAAATTAGTGGAAATATGATAAGTTAAGCCTCCTTCCACTTTTAATTATCACATATTCATCACATTTCTTCTTCTAATGAGTGTGAATTAGTCTCTTGCCTCTATTTTGGGTCAAAATGTCACCCTTTCGTGGTGCAAGTTCTCTGGAGATGGATTTCGCTTGGAAATGTTTTTGTAGGATTAATTGTAGTGTTTCTATTGGAAATTTTGTAAGTTTAATATGTAGTTTGCATGTTTTATTTATATAGTACGATTTCTAATTGTGCCATGATATTGTTGAATTAATCTTGAAATATTTCTCCTTTACGATGTGAAAATTTGTTTTTCAAGAAACCTTTAAGGGAACTCTATGTGTGCATCCTTAAACTTAAAATCTCTTATCACAAGGAAAATCGCTAAGGTTTTAAAAGTGAATGCCCTAGCCATCCCCTATTACTCCAACAAGGTCGTTCTCATTGTTCACTACCTTGGAAGACCCCGTCAAGGCCATTTAGGACAAGGAACTAGTCATATGAGTTTTGATCAACCCTCCTCACTATTTAATTACTCCTTTTTCTTTCCTTTTCCTAGATACCTAAGGTTATGGATAAGGTTTTATGTAGAAAATTGGTGAAAAGTAAATTCATGCTTGATGTTTTATGGTTCTTAAAGTAGAAATGCATTTATAAAAATATAAGAGCAAAATATAGCATTCTTGCATCTCAAAACCTCCTCTTTATGGTTGATGTCATCATTTATTTGTTGTTTATGCATTATTTTAGCCATAAAGTTCCATTAAAAACCCTAAATGCTTAGCCTTTATATGAAGGTATTGCAACCTTTTCTTGATTGTTCATTTACCTTTTCATAGTAGATGACATCGCATGCCTCATTATTGAGAACATACAAAACCAAAACTTATAATAGCCCTCTAATTGGTATAGGAATAGGGTATCTAAACTTTGGCATAGATTATTTAGGCCTTCTAAGCTCTGCCAATACTATATCCCAATTAGTAAATCTCATACCATTTACCTAAAGACATTCTCATTGAATATCCGTTAGGTGAGTATATATGGAAGCTTTTTTATGGTCAAATACCACTAAAGTGTAGGAGAAAGGTTATTGTGGTGACAGTGGCAAAAAAATGTCTTGTTGCCCCAAGGTTTGGTTTTACCTAAGGGGGCTTTGCACTAGACCTACTAGATTTTGTGTCAAAATTTTCCATGAAGAGTTCTAACAAATTATCTTTTGGAACGTTCTTTTCTAGGAGACTCATTTTTTCTAGAATTGTATTGTGCTCTTTAATTGAACATTTTTTCCAAATATTTACAAATTGACTAAGGAATGTATTTTTATTGATATCCCCATAATGTGTTATCAATTTCTACATAAAAATGGACCAGGATATAATAGAACCATTTTTCCTTTCACAAATCTATTGTTATGATATAAATTGATCTTTTTTTAAATACAAAGATCCAATAACTACCTTTTGTAAGGTTGACACTTGATGTAGGTCAAAGTATTGCTCCATTTGGAATATTCATGTTATATGATCTTTTCTATCAAACTTCCTCGTATCAATCTTCATAAGTAAGTATATTTTTAATGTTGAGTTGAGCCTTTGATGTTATGGTTCTTGGAGTGGTGAACAATCATAATTATGTGATTCAATATTTATGCTCTTCAATTGTGATAAAATTACTCCCCGTATGTAATTGTTTCTACAGTATTTTTCTTCTTATTTTCATGATTTCTAGATCTTCACATCCCTTTTAGGAATCCTCTATAAAAAATATTTTGTATGTCTTCCATCATTTTTTCCATTTCATCCATCTTATTTTTCATGTGTTCCTTATTTTCATTCATTTTGTTTTCCATTTCCTTTTTATGGGCTTCTTAAAAATGTGATAAGTGCACTTATGTCGACAAACTATGCCTCATTTCATCAACTTGGTTTTTTAATTAGGAGAACATGTTTTTTGAATCTTCACTTTCTTTGAGTGTCATGTTTGAGTTTTTATGAAGAGTAGTATTTCTTGTAAAATTCTTTTTCATGTGAAAAAATAATAATAATGCTCCTCTTTATCAAAATTTTCAATCACCCCAAAAATGGATCTTGTAATCAAAATTTATGCCAATTGTATGTCACATACCTTTAAAACCTAAAATTTGAGATTGTCTAAATAAATGACATTTGTCTTGATATATCTCTAAATTTTGAATTTTTCTAAGTCTGAAATTTTGACCCACAAAACATGTTGGGCGTCAAAATGTCATACATATATCACTCATTACCATACATTTTTCACCTATGCTTCCATTATATCACTCATTATTCACTACCATGTCACTTGATTTTTCCTATTATTCACCATTAATGGGTCTCATTTATATCTTCCAAATATTATTTATTTTTAAGCATTTTTGAGAGAAATTCTTAATTAAATATTAGAAAATAATATATTTTACTTTATATATGGAAAGTGGGTTGTTTTTGTGACATGTGTAGGTGCCAAGGAAGCTTCCAAGACACCTTTATGTGGCCTTGAAAGATCAAATTCGAATTTGGGAAGATAAACCTCATGGAGAAGATGATAATCTCATGGAGAAGATCAAGGACAAAAGGGAGTTATGTGTCTAGATGGTTGAGAGATGTATGGAACTAAAAGAGAGATTAGTGGATCATCATTATGAGTTTGTTAGCCCATTCCATTGTATAAATAGGAGTACAATCTCCTTCATTTACAATCTTGGAATCTTCATTTGTAATCTTAGAAAGTTGGTTTGTACATTATGATGGAGATTTTGAAATAAAAACTCATACTTTGATTTTTTTGCTTCTAAATTTGAGTTCCCTTTGAAGTGGTATGCTTGTGGAGTTATGGAGGGCCCCCATGGCCTCACTTGCATGCTTATGTTAGGTATAATTTAATTTATGTTTTTATTCATTTCTGGTTTGAAGCAATGGTGATTGATATAGTAGGATTGTGAAGAAGGACAATTTGGATCTCCTTAGTTAGGAGCCTCTTCTTTTACATCTTCTACATCATAAGCCATTGTTAATTAGTGCTCTTAGATTTATCTTCATGAAAGTAGTATTGTAAGGAAGGACAACCTGGTTCTCCTAAGTTAGGAGCCTCTTTCCTCATATATTACATAAATGAATTAGGTTCTTGTTAGATATTATAATTGTTGGAAGAAATCTTAAAATCCATGTGTTCTTGTAAGGGAACCATAAGATCTCCGACAAATTAGAAATCTTTCTAGATCTATATATTTTAAATAGGCACTTCTAAGTTTACCTTCCCGGGTTGACATTAAATTAAACTCTAATTTTCATCCGCATTTTAGACCCAACATTTTGGCGTCGTTGCCGGGGAAGTGCAACTAGAAGGATTTAGTAATTATTTCATGCAGTTGTTTTTATAGAGTAATTTGTGGAACTTGGTGACAGCAGGTTCATAAAGGAGTTCAAAGTTTGGAGCATTTTTATTTTATTTTATTTTCGCACATAGATAATTTAAATTCAATTTTTATTTTAAACCCTTCATTTCTCACTAATCCATCTACGGATGAGGGCTTTGACAATGTTGAACAGGTACTTCTTGGAGAGAAAGAACAATAACCTTGAGCCAACTCTAAGACAGGATTCTCACATACTTGCAAAACATAATGTCAAATTTTTAAATCTTGATGTAAGCATGTTCGAATTTTTAGTCCGTAGATGGCTTCACTGGAAGCATGATTTTACTTAGAAAATAAAACATCCTTTGAATTAAAGTAGGATAGAATAAGAAAATAAAACCAAGATTGGAAAGTTTTTTTTAAAGTTCTTGATTTTAAAAATTTGATTTCATTTATTTCTTGGAAATTTTGGTGGTGCAGTAAGAGCCACCTAATTCACTAACCATTGGCAAGAAGATCTACAACCAAAGAAATATTTGTGAAGAAGGAAAACAAGTGGAGTTTAGAAAGTTAAAATTTGAGGTTTGAAATCAAATTCTTCTTATATTTCTTTTTAAATTTCAGATTTCAATTACATAAAGAATCCATAAGTATGCTCTCCTCCTGCGCTTTGTGTGATCTGGAGGATCAGAAAAAGGATTTCATGTTAGTATATCTTTTATTGAAAAAATCAATATTGTTTTTCTAAATAATAAAAATAATAAAAACACAAAAACAAAAATGAGAATAAAGTAAACAAATAAAAATTCATAGAAGCCAAAGAAACAAATCGCTACAAATGTTATGTGTGATTTTGAAAAAATAAAAGATAGTTGTGCATTGCCGTGATTTAAAAAAGAAAAAAACGAATTTCACTGTAGTTAACTGAACAGAGGCCAAATTCGTAGAGGTTAAAAACGTCATTTTTAAAATGAATTTTGTGACCAAATGAGAAAGAATATGAAAAATCTAAAACATGGGTTTTTCTCAGAACGGGGTGAATTATCTTTAGCATGGAATATTTTTGCAAAATTCATAACCATTTGAGAGATTTTCAGGGTTCTCTGGAGTGTTATTTGTGAAGTTGCGTGAAAAAAACGGTTTTTCAATTAAATGCAGCCAGCAGCTAAGGCCATGGCCATCCATTGGCTCAACCACAGAACTATGGCCAGCCACCCAGTAGTGTTGCCAAGCTGCAGAGAAAAAAATCAATCAATAAATTTAAAAAAATTGATAAAAAAAATTAATAATTAAATAACAAAAAAAATTAATTAAAAAATAAATAAATAAATTCTTACTACAAAGATGAGATTTTCTCCATGCTTACAATCTGCAACAAAAATACATAAAAAATCATAAACATTTTCCAAGCTTTTATAGAATAAAAATTGGTTAAATAATCAACTTTTTAGGCAAAAATGATGAATTCAAAAGATATAAAAAATAATTTGGCAAATATTTTGGAATTTCATTTTCCTAAGAATCTTGGAAAGGATGAATTCAAAAGATATGAAAAATGATTTGGCAAATATTTTTGAATCATATTTCCTAAAAATCTTGGATTTAGATTGGCCACTTGTCAAGTTGTTTCAATTTTCATTTAGGATAATTAAAATTTCCAAAATTCCATTAAATTCAAAAATGTGACTTGTGATTTATTGGTAAGTCATTCAAATTACATAATGAAGGTCATGAGTTCAAATCTTGTAGGATTGGTATTTGTTAATTATTCTTCAATTTTGACACAACATTAAATAAACAACAATTTTGCCACCACATGGCAGCACAACATCGACCAATATTGCACATTTACTGCCACATCCTTCAATGCATTGACTCATTTTTCTACTACACAAACTCTCTCTGACATGATATGCTTATGCATTTGGTGCGTTGACAAGTCTTTGAAGGTTGAAAATGACGTGATACCATTGGTAACTTCTTTCATGGTCACTTTATTGCAGGTTGAAATTTTGTTTTTACAATTACTTTCGTACAATGGTTCACATATTAAAATTGGTTCATATGTTCTTATGCATATGCATTGACTTTGTATGTGCGCTCCATTCAAGCATTTGATATTTGTTCATGTGTAACATTGTGGGTTGGTGATGTTATGAAATATAGGCAAAGCACAGAAAATCACAACATGGCGAAACTTTCGACAAGGAGTAACAATTAGTTTTCATTCTGAATTTATTTTTATTTTTATTTGATGCATCTGTATTAAACATCTTGCAATGATGCAGATTTTGGCAAATACAAGATCAAAGACGACATGTGAAATTCGATATCCTTGACGCAAATCATGAAACAATTTCGACTATGTTCGGGATTTGCATAATTGCAACAAAATTGAATTTTATTTACAAAAGTTACATAAGAAGGGAATTAACTATACTCATTTCATATTTGAAAATGGATTTGTAAAAAATCATGGAATTGGGTTAACTTATACATTTGATTTTATTTAAATCTGTTCCATTGGTGTTTAATTTTTGCATAAAAAACCAAGTAGAAATTGATCACTTTTGCTTGGATATATTTATGTTTTGTGAATGCCAAGTTTTTGCAGGTTTGTGTTAATCAGATGATCATTCAAGGAGTCTAATTTGTCGACAATTGGACTTCCAACAGCTCATTTTTATGATGAATCATGTGAATAGGTCCATATTCATTACAACCAGTATTTTCTCCGCTTTGTAAAATTGTAAATCCCAATGATTCCTCAATGCAAACCTTTCAGATGCCAAAATGTTTCTTCAGTTAATAAACATTCGCCTCATTTCCCTTTACATTTGCCATTATATTTCTACTTCTTTTCCATTCCATTTTCCTTTCCATGTTTTCAAATAAAACCTTGATAAATTTTCCATTCCATTTTCCTTCACAGCCATTTTCCTGTCTCTTTCACTAACCTATAGCCCATGAATAAAGTCATTCAGCACCCTTACAAAGCTAAGTCATCCCATTTTCCTTTTCTTCCAAATAAACCCTGCTTCAATGCAAATTTTCCATCTTTGGTCCTTCAAAATCATTATTTCATACTCGTGTTAGATGATGGAAGATTCCTTAAGGCCTCCCTTCTAACAAGTCTTGACCCATCGACCTCAGTACCTTATCTGGGATAAAGACTAGAGTCATTATTAGTACCTTGAGGCTTGTATGCCTTAATGATAGGCTCTCTCGCCAGCAATCATGGGAATACACCAATGTCCCTTGATCGTTGGATCTTGCAAGTGGCTCGACATCGGCTCATCTATTCGTACTTCGCAAGATGTACTTAGGTACCTTGGCACTCATTGACATTAATGGTGAGTTTGCCTCGCATTGGTTAATGACATTCATCAATGGTCGGTAATCCAATGACTTTTTTTTCATATTCGACATCGACACATTTATTCACATGGAAAGATTTGTGCCATCGAGTGTTGAAGACTTGAAGACCCAAATTTTGTAGCAGATGAAGACGATTTCCTTTTATTGTTTTTTTAGTTTGTCATGACATGAGGACAAGTCAATAAATAAGGCTGGGGGGAAATGTAACTTATATATATTTTGTATACCTTCCAAGCCTTATAGATTTTCAGCCATGTTCAGCAGACTCCTCAGATTCATCATCCAGCAGTAGAGGATCCAACAGCAGATACGACTTTCAGCCATGTTCAGCAAACTCCTCAGATTCATCATCTAGTAGCAGAGGATCTAGCAGCCGATATGACAATACAGATCCATCTTTCATCCACAACTTGAAGAAGAAGCTTCAAATTAGAATTGCAGCATCTGAACGTGCATGATTCATCCACTTCTGTAGGTAAGGTATGATGTTTTCTAACCTTTAATCTTGAAATTCTTTTTAGATGATAAAATGATGATATTTGGAAAATATTCCACTATTTTACTATTCCCTTTCTCATTAAAAATTGCCAAAAACCATCAGTTGGGGAGGGGGGAATTTCACACTTCATTTTTTTTCCTCATTCATATTACATCTTAACCCACATAGTCTCCCCAGAATAAAAACTACTACAAAATGATGAGCATATTAAATGACTTCTTAAAATGATTGATCTCAACAAAATGATTGTAAACACAAGAACCAATCATTAAAAAGAGATCTCAACAAAGTAAATAATGATTGTAACACAAGAACCAATCATTAAAAGATGCAAATGCTTTGCAAAACAAATAAAAGTTATCCAAAGATGTGCAAAGTTAAAAGGAAGTCCATGATTGAAAGATGTTTGTTACACAAGAACCAAACATCTTGTAAAAAGCTCAGCTAAGAATCAAATCCAATAAGTCATTGTAGTAGCTTGCATGAGGACATGCAAGAGCTTCAGTTGGGGAGTATGTTGGGCTTCAAAATGTCATACAAACATCACTCATTACTATACATTTTTCACCTATGCTTCCATTATATCACTCATTATTCACTACCATGTCACTTCATTTTTCCTATTATTCACCATTAATGGGTCTCATTTATATCTTCCACATATTATTTATTTTTAAGTATTTTTGAGAGAAATTCTTGATTAAATATTAGAAAATAATATATTTTACTTTATATATGGAAAGTGGGTTTTTTTGTGACATGTGTAGGTGCAAAGGAAGCTTCCGAGACACCTTTATGTGGCCTTGAAGGATCAAATTCGAATTTGAGAAGATAAACCTCATGGAGAAGATGATAATCTCATGGAGAAGATCAAGGACAAAAGGGGGTTATGTGTCTAGATGGTTGAGAGATGTATGGAACTAAAAGAGAGATTAGTGGATCATCATTATGAGTTTGTTAGCCCATTCCATTGTATAAATAGGAGTACAATCTCCTTCATTTATAATCTTGGAATCTTCATTTGTAATCTTAGAATGTTGGTTTGTACATTATGATGGAGATTTTGAAATAAAGACTCATACTTTGATTTTTTTGCTTCTACATTTGAGTTCCCTTTGAAGTGGTATGCTTGTGGAGTTATGGAGGGCCCCCATGGCCTCACTTGCATGCTTATGTTACGTATAATTTAATTTATGTTTTTATTCATTTTTGGTTTGAAGCAATGGTGATTGTGATATAGTAGGATTGTGAAGAATGACAATTTGGACCTCCTTAGTTAGGAGCCTCTTCTTTTACATCTTCTGCATCATAAGCCATTTTGTTAAGAGAATAATTTCGGTAAAATCACATGAAAAACCATTTGTCGACGCGTTTCGAACCAACCAGTGTGGTTCATCGTCAGGACAAGTTGAAGAACCAGATCTAGCCTAGCAAGTTAAATAGTCTGAGCAGAGATTCCAACGACTACTTAACGGCTAATTTTGACTAAAGGACCCAGGTCAGAAATTGAATTTAATAATGTTAATATTATAATATTATTATTAATAATTTATAATTTAATTTTAGGAAAAAGTTAAATCAGGTAAAAATTATAAAAATTCATGGTTAGTTAAAATTTATTCATAATTTATTTAATATTATTATCACTATATTAGTATTATTATTATATTATATATATTATTAAATTAATAAATAATTTATTTTATGAAAAAGTTAATTAAGTAAAAAAGAGATAAAAATAAATTCCGGTAAGACTCTCAATTTACCGAATTTATTTATACCTTTTACCTAATTAACTTATTTTCATAAATAATTATTTATTAATAATAATATAAATATAATAATAATAAAGTGATAATAAATTAAAAATTATGATTAAAGTTTAAACTAACCATGAATTTATTTATATAATTTTACCTGATTTAACTTTTTTCCATAAAATAATTATAATTATTAATAATAATATTATAATATTAACATTATTAAATTCAATTTCTGACCTGGGTCCTTTAGCCAAAATTAGTCGTTAAGTAGTCGTTGGAATCTCTGCTCAGACTATTTAACTTGCTAGGCTAGATCTGGTTCTTCAAATTGTCCTGACGATGAACCACACTGGTTGGTTCGAAACGCGTCGACAAATGGTTTTTCATGTGATTTTGCCGAAATTATTCTCTTAACAAGATTATGGATCACAGAAGTCTAAACTCCTTAATCATAAGCCATTGTTAATTAGTGCTCTTAGATTTATCTTCATGAAAGTAGTATTGTAAGGAAGGACAACCTGGTTCTCCTAAGTTAGGAGCCTCTTTCCTCATATATTACATAAATTAATTAGGTTCTTGTTAGATATTCTAATTGTTGGAAGAAATTTTAAAATCCATGTGTTCTTGTAAGGGAACCATAAGATCTCCGACAAATTAGAAATCTTTCTAGATCTATATATTTTAGATAGGCACTTCTAAGTTTACCCTCCCAGGTTGACATTAAATTAAACTCTAATTTGCATCCGCATTTTAGACCCAACAAAACCTTAGTATGATTTCTTAAACTCCAAAAATTTTCACAAATTTGAACTTGACTGAAAAAAAATGTTACAACAAAATTTCCAAAATGGCTTGGTTAAGGCTAATTTTAGGATTAGTAAAAAGCCCTAAATCCCACAAGACATATATGATAAAATATAATTAATCAAAATATTAAGGAAAGAAATCACCTATAATTCATTATTATCCTTGGTATTCCATCATAGACTAGAACTTCACCAGAAAGAAAAAAATAAAAAATAAAGTAATTAATTAATTAATTAAAAAAAAATTATAGTGAAAATTGCAAGATGGGTCTTTTAAAACTAATTTTAGGATTAGTTTCATAAACTATAACTATGAAATTACAATGAACCCAAATCCAAAATTTTGTCCACCTATAATATGATATTTATCTTTAGTCTCCACAAAATTTTATCATCTAAAACTTTGTAGAAAATAGTAATACTAAAAATAAAAAGATGACTCATTTGAGAGTGGTTTTAGAATTTTTCACAAACCCTAAGTGCGTAGGCTATATTTCCAAAATTATAGTGATCTAAAACTTGAAAATTTGGCCACGTGTACTTTGTTATTTCTCCCCGATCTCCTCAAAATTTTATTATCTAAAGCTTCCTAGGAAAATAATTATAGTGAAAATGTCATAGTGTCTTAATTAAAGGAGCAAAGCCTAGGATCATAAGATCTGATACCAAATGTAATAAACCAAGCACCCTAAAAATGATAAAAAATCACCAAATATAATCTACTTCAAGAGCGAAATCTTATTTAATGATGAATCTCATACAAAACACAAGATGAGATGATCTTAAGACTAAGTTACACACACACACACCAAGTCACCAAGTTTGGTGATTAAAACTGATAAAATTTGAAATTCACTGAGCAAATTTATTCAATGAGGTTCACAAATCTTAGGCTTAACTAGAACAAGTCAAACATGAACATGAATAATTTTCATGAAATTTGTTTAAATTCTACCGAAATTGGTTTCAAGTTCTTTATGAAAGAAGTTCTTAATTAAATAATAAAAAAGAAATAAAACTTTAAATGCTAGAACATACTCACTTAAAAAAAACTCTAGGTTGCCTACACTAACATAATTATGCCTCTGAATGTCAAACTTGACAACGAGAGAGACCAATACAGGTTGAGTTATCTTTAAGAAGATGCAAAAACATGACTTTTCCTTAATAATATTGTTCATTTCTATTTTAATTAAAATTTTCATCTCTATTTGTTTATCTTTATCCTCACAATTTTGGTATGTTAATTATTTATTTATACCATATACTCTTAAATTATATAAGTTTATATGTTTATAAGCAATTATAATAGAAGTGTAATATTTCAATAAAATATAAAAGTTAAATATGTAAAAAAAATGTTGTTGTCATTTATTTTATATGTGTGTATAATTAATTTTTATTACTATGATATAACATTTAAATTATAAATTTAATATTATATTAAACATTATTATAGAAATAATATTTCAATAATAATAAAAGTTATATATGTTAATTGAAAAATTAATTATATCTTTAAAAATTATTCCTTTATCTATATAATAACATTAATTATATACAATTTTATTGAGTGAACACTCACTCTTCCATCACAATGAAGCTAAACGCAAGGTGATGCTCAAAAGAGAATCTATCTATATATTTATAGTAGTTTTATAGAGATGCAATAAAATTATTAAAAACAGGAGGCTTTATTATTTCCACAAAAATAAATAATTAATAATATATAGTAAATAATAACCAAACTTTATTAAGAATAATAATTAATAAGATTTTTATCATTAAAAATGTAATATTGATAATATAATAAGGTTGTTATTAGAATACAATGAATAACCAAACTTTGATAATATTAATGAGAATAAATATATTATTATAATAAATAATATATAACTAATATTACTAATAAAAACTATTATATTAGTAATATTTTTTTTTCAAAGAAACATACTTTTTATTAATAAGAAGTATGCTCTTACAAGAACATAGACCAAATAGTCCTTTTGAAATTGTGAGGAAACAAAAAAAACATGCATTGCTAATAACCATAAAAAGAGCCTACAGTGGCAAGCAGACTTCCATAGAAAGGAAGCAAGAGACTAAAGATCAAACATTCATAGAAAGCTAGACTGAAAAATGAAAAAAGGCCCAAAAAAGAGTTCACAAACATAAAGGACCCAACTCTTGAATCAAAAAAATCTAAAGCTAGAAAAAAGAAAAGACTACCCAACCCAGATTCATGCACAATACACAAGCTTGCATAAAAAAACAAGGCCTCTTTAGATAGTTAAATTCTCAGAAGACATGTTCAACCCAAATGGAATTGAAAGCATCCTAAAGGGCCCTGATCTTAAGCTGTCAAGGTTCCAACCACATAACTCTTAGATTGGATCTGCAATTGAACTAGTCCACAATCACTTTAGAATCTCTAAAAATATTAACATTTTTAATGCCTTTGAGGAGGGAAACTCTCATCAGACCCCATATCGCAAGAAGTTCAACTTTTTTGTTGGTACCAATGCCAACACCTAATTTCCTTCTAAAATAGTGAATGTGGGATAGAGACAACACCTATCCAACACCACAAGTAAGATATGCACAAGCCCCTTCAAATAAACCCCATGGCCTATGGTTCAACATCATAAGGGGAAAACACCTAACCTGATCTTGGGAGGGGAAAGACACTCCATAAAGACTGCTCTAGTCTTATGGGACACCTGAAATACATCAATTTGTTGGCTTTCAAAGAGACATTTGCTCCTCTATAACCAGATTCCCCAAATGATGAAGATAGGTATGAACTTTATAACATAACAGTGTCTAGACTCAACCCATCCCTAAAGACATTCTTCCATTTTGCCTCCCATCCAAGAAGATTTAATTGAGAGCATAAAAAAGGTTGCATCCCAGATTTTTCTAGCTCTCGAACAAGAGATAAATAGGTGATTAACATTTTCCTCATCTTGGAAGCATGGGACAGAAATATTGGGCTTGATCCAACCATTCTTGAGGCAGTTGTCTCGTGTCAAAATTTTGTTTTCTAGAGCAAGCCAAAGGAAGCGTCTGCATTTCAAGGGCCCCTCACCTTGCCACACATAGTTGAACCATCATTTGGAAACACACAAAAAATATGTTTGAATAAGAGAGGAGTACGTTGCATTAGCAACAATGGATCCCTTACATAGGTTTTTGCCCCAAATGATTTGATCCTTGTTACCCCTTCTTAAGCAATTCCATCCTTATAGAGTTTTCTAGTATACCTGTCCCATTCAAACTAAACTTGGGAAGGAAGACCTAAATCTTGACCAGATGTCCACAAATGGTCACTTGATGTGAGACAACCGTAATACATCAACAAGATATTTCTTACCTATAAATTTCAGGAGTTCACAAAGATCTTTAGAGAGATAATAATCATGTTCACATCTTAACCAAGGAGCTTGATCAAGGTGGACTGAATGCCCATCCCCAATTTTCCAAGGTATCCAATTATAGAGTATTAATAATATTATTAGAATAGTTAAATATTAATATTTCAAAATAAAAAATAGTAATGTTATGATTCATATAAAGTAACTATTAGTATGAAAAATGAAGTAACAAATAATAACATTAACGTTAGATTATTAGATAAAGGACAAATGGAAAAGAGAGGGAGAAAAAAAGGGGAAAAGGGGGTTCTGTGTGTGTGTGTGTGTGTGTGTGTGTGTGTGTGTGTGTGTGTGTGTGTGTGT